>JANHZU010003350.1:111026-121480 GCA_032468055.1 Acrochordus granulatus
CGGGAGTCTCCGGAGTTCTCTCTCTTGAATGCCTTTCACTTAATTTACACTGTTTATGCAGTGAGAGAGGAGAGCTCTGTTGGGAGATTTCCCACATGAGCTGATCGCACGGTGCTCATTGCGATCAGGAACATAGGCAGAACGCATGCATGCGTGCTTCTGCCCATATGGCAATGGAGTAAGCCACACGAGAGGAGAGATGGTAGAACGCACGTGCGCTGCTTCCAGTATGGCAATGGAACAAACCATGCGAGAGGAAAGATGGTAGAATGCACGTGCGCTGCTGCCCATATGGCAATGGAGTAAACCGCGCGAGAGGAGAGATGGTAGAATGCACGCACGCAGCTTCCGGTATGGCAATGGAGTAAACCGTGCAAGAGGAGAGATGGTAGAATGCATATGCGTGACTTCTGGTATGACAATGGAGTAAACCGCACAAGAGGAGAGATGGTAGGATGCACGTGCGCAGCTTCTGGTATGGCAATGGAGTAAACTGCGCGAGAGGAGAGATGGTAGTACACATGTGCACTGCTGCACATATGGCAATGAGTAAACCGCGCGAGAGGAGAGATAGTAGAACGCACGCGCGCTGCTTCCGGTATGGCAATGGAGTAAACCGTGTGAGAGGAGAGATGGTAGAACGCACATCTGCTGCTTCCAGTATGGCAATGGAGTAAACCGCATGAGAGGAGAGATGGTAGAACGCATGTGTGCTTCTGCCTGTATGGCAATGAGTAAACCGTGCGAGAGGAGAGATGGTAGAATGCAAATGCACGACTTCTGGTATGGCAATGGAGTAAATCGCGTGAGAGGAGAGATGGTAGAATGCACGCGCGTTGCTTCCGGTATGGCAATGGAGTAAACCACGCGAGAGGAGAGATGGTAGAACGCACGCATGCTTGCTGCGTGAGCAGAACGCGCGCATAGGGTTGCTGTCTGCAACAATGGAGTAAAGCACGAGGTAAGAGTTGGCAGAACTCTTGCGTGGAGTTGCCTGAATGGGAAATACAGAGCACACTTACTGATGATGCACAAGGTTTGGCACGAAGTTTCCTCATCTCGTGAGTCGCGGCTTGTCTAGCAGAATATTTTTTGATTAAATTTTTTGCTCATCCTGCGAGTTACTTGTCTTGTGAGGCACCACTGTATTGCAAGACAAGGGGAGAAAGTGGGATGGAGTAGAGTAGAGTGCTGCATGCAACCTTGGTGTCCTGCTGGAAGAGTTCCAACTGGCTCATGGGAAGAACTGAGCATTGCCAGCATGAAGTTGGTCAGAGACTTGTGGGCAGCATGAAAATGCTTGGATTGCAGAAGTGAAGCCAGTGGCTGGATGGAAATGACCTATAATTTTAGTTGCTCTTTTTCATATTCTTGTCTTCTTTAATTTAAAGGTTGCATATCTTATACTACACTCAATGGTTAAAAGGTCTCTTTAATGTGTAACTATAACTCAAGAGGTGTTTTTTTTCCAGTGTGAAGATCAAAAGGTTGATGGCTTATATGAAGCTCTAAAAAGAGCTGGTAACCAGTTTTCCAACAGTTTTCCAATGATTATTTCCTTATCACTACATTCCTCCAGCACCTACATTGGCTTCTTTGTTCATGATGGCCCTGCAGATATCATCAAATCATTTGCTGTAGCTTTTGCCAGAGAGGCTACAGTCTTATCAGGTAACAATAAACCAGAAGTCATAATGTCTATGAACAGAGAAGTGGGTTAATAAAATGAGAAACTGTCCTTCCCTTTTCAGTATCAGAAACAACATTCCTCTGGTACATGAACAGTCCCATCTGTATAATTTTGTTAATATTTTAATAAAGTCAAATACTTGTGTGATGTATTTAACTAGTACAATATCATTTAAAAAAATAAGTGGTCTATGTACATCACTAAAACCAATGGAGTTTATTTCTAAGGGTTTGATCACTGATTACTCTGTGCATCAGTTCATGGAACATTTTATAGAATATAGATTTGGGAATAATATAGTAATTACTGATCCACATTGTAGATAAAGTTTAGTCATGTTTTGTCTGTAGATTGTTTTGTGAAGCCTTCAACAAAGCAACTCCACCTTACTTTAGCTCACAAATTTTATCCTCACCATCAAAAGACATTGGAACAACTGGCCACATCAATCAATTCTAAGCAAAACTGCCAGTGGGTGGCAGCTCTCTATTCCCGAGATATGCGCTTTGTCCATTATCAGGTAGGTATTATTGAAATCTGTCTACTTCGGGCTTGCTCTGTTTCTCAATTCACTCACTTTGTATCTTTTTGTTGATTTTTAAAACATTTTCATACATATACTCAAGTATGTACATATATTTGCTCTGAACCTGTTACAGAATTATTCAAAGCAATTTTCTTGAATGTCATTTTCTACTTTTTTATTAACTGATGGATGTTGTACACTTTTCCCCAAAAATCATCATGATTCATGCATAGTTTTTCTGGAAGAACTGTATTATAAAATCTGGAAAACTATGAACTTACAGTGGAATTGAGTTTTAGTTTCAGGAAATACAAACTTGTAAGTTTTCATTAAATGTCAACCAAAGTAATTTTTCTATCACACTTGCATGTCCTGTGTGGTAAGTCACACTCTCTTAAAATTAAAATCTATTTGTAAATGTTTGAGCTAGAAACATTTAAAAGTTTGTGAACTCTTTTGAATTTTCAATAGTTCTGCATACATATGACTTAAAACATGATCTGTTGTCCACACAAGTCCTATAAATAAAAAGAATCTAATTAAACACACAGGTCAAAAACATTATACTTGCTAATTTTTTTACTGAGGATTTTTTTCTGAATTAAAATTTGAATCTTATATACAAAACATAAATATGGGGCAAATTTACAGAGGTCTGAAAAGGCTTTGATTTTAGCAATAAATAACTAATGTATTACTAAGCAGCCATCTTTGTTGTTGCTGATGATAATTTTGTGGCAGAAGACAAGTATTCCTTCCAAGATAACAATTTACACATTCAGTTTATCACATTCTTACCACATGTATCACATGAAAAAAGCCAAAGAGCTTCGCCTTCATTACATTGTGTTTTCTCCTCCTTCCTGTAGCTGATTTTCCAGCAGTCAAATTCCATCTCCTTCTTGTTAAGTAAATTCTATTGAAATCAGTGGGATTTAGTTCTGAAATCAATTTTAGAAATATTCTTAATCAAGCTAATGACTTGCTTAAAGATGTAAGAGTGTGGTTATAGTTGTATATAAAAAATACGAAAGGAAATTAGATTAGTGCATCAAATGATGAAGTTTTATTCACTTTAACATTGACTTTTTTATTGCTTCTGTAAGGTTTTGAGGGCCTTATTCAAATACAAGCCTCAAAACATTGATGAATTAATGCTGAATTCAGGGGATCTCATATATGTTGATCGGTCACAGCAAAATGAAGCTTGTGAAGGCTGGACAATTGGTATATCTCATCGAACTGGGTGCCGGGGATTTATTCCTGAAAATTACACAGAAAAAGCCAATGAGTCAGATACCTGGGTCAAACACAGGTTAGTATTAGTTGGTTGCAAACTTCTTAACTAGTCATTAGGGACAGAACCTCACATGCAGCACCACAACCCAGATAAGTCAGGCTGATGATTAGGCTCCCAGGCTGAAGACTTCCCCATCCTGATTTAAGAGCCTTTTGTGCATATGGTCTGCAGCCTTTTGTGTCTACAGAAAAATATGTGACAGCCACAAGATTTACCTCATCTCACTTCAAGAAATATGAGTAACGCAGCCAATGAACAGAATTGGGTCTCAACATTAGATACATTCTTTTAGCATATGCAAGACAGAGTTATGGAATCAAAATGAAAATGAACATATTTCATGGCCATTAAATTGAGAGAGAATCTTGTAACTGTTCCTCTGTCCTTGACAGCTAAGGATGTTTTTAATAGTTTTCTTAAGACAGCTTTGGAAGCTTTTTTTTTTTGGTTGTAGATGCTGGAGAGAAATCTTTGGCAGACAAACTATAGCCAGTGCTCTGAAGAAGAAAAGTGTAGTTTACTTTCCATAAGATGCAGATTTGTAGATGGATAATTATACTGGCACAGAAATACATTGGACATGTAGTTCTACTTCGGACAGGGACAGAAATACAAGGACATTGAGTTCTTCTTCGGAACTTTCTGTCGCTTATTACTAAATTCACTGTTGTTAGCATATTGAGCTCATAATTCTTCTTTTTCTCAAAATGCCCAATTGCCAAGACCAAGCTGTGTTGAGTTATAATTCCCATTATCACAGACCATTGTCTATATTGGGTCGGTTTATGAAAATTGTGACCCAAATTACAGGAGAATGCTAGGTTTCCTGCTTCCCACTTTAATCACAGGAGAGAGTCTTGCTATCTTTTCAGGCTCAGATTTCTTGGTAAGAACACTGTGTTCCATTTATGAGGAGAATTACTTTTCTGAGATGTACTGTGTCTTATGTTTGGTCCAAAGATATATGTGATTCCAATTTTTTTCATTTTTCTGTTTTGTCCTTTGCCATTTTTGTTCCAGAGAATATATTTTCTCTGCAGACACAGGCCAACTTCCTAAGAACCAAACCAAGACTTGCTTAAAAACAAAGATTCCAAATCCAGTACCAAGGAATGTAACCAAAATGCATGCTCATCAGGTAACTGGAATTCAGAGATCTTGATCTATGGAATATGTATGAGAATGAAGATGAAATCTTTGAGCAAGACAAGTTTAGGCACAGGAAATGTTAACCCCATTTTTGAATTTTAGTTCAGGATTTCTAGATGAAAGAGTAACATTATCAAAATTGCCAAAAGACAAAGAATGTTATTTTTAGAGTAAACCAACTTTATTAAAAGTAACCCTAAAGATTTTAGTGTATTTAAATTTATAGCATGCATGAAAGTAAATTCTTCATGAAAATTATTTGAGAAAGTATCTTAATTGACAAGTTTTATTCAACATATTCCAACCTGGTGCTTTTCCCAGAAGTGTTTGCCTCTATTTCCACAAAACACAGCACTTGGTGTTGGTAGAAAATGATGGATATTGTAATCTAAGATATTTGGGGGATGGCAGTTTGGAAAAGATACCCTAGATTGCGTATTTAATAGTTTAATTATACTGAGCAAATGTTTAAGTATTCAATAACTATGTAATATAATAACTAAATCTTCTGTGCATCTACAGAGGCATCGGCAGCATAGGATAGTTTTGTCAGAAGGACCAACCAAATATTACCATGCCATGATTCTTGCTTCATTTGCTCTCCCCTGTTGCCTGCTGTAGATGCCCATATGATATCTACAAACAGATATCATATCCTACTTATGAGTTTCTCAAATCTAACATTTTTTCTTGAGATAGAAAGTTATTTTTGATATATTTTATTGTAGTAATAGTATTCTTTTTTCATGAACTGTGTGCTACATTATCATACTGTTCTGGGTGTCAAGAGTTTGCTGCATCAAGATAAAACTGATAATACACTCTAATGCAGCATACTTCAACATTGGCAACTTTAAGATGTGTGAATTTCAGCTCTCAGAATTCCCCAGCTAGCAAAGTTGCTAAGATTGAAAAGACTGATCTAATGACATCAATTCAATTGCTATATGAATAACACTTTTCTTCATTTGCACTGCAAATCTTTCAGTCTTTTAATAATTCAATATGCAAAGTTGTAACATAATTTCTTTTAGTTCTCAGCACAAACCACAACCCAAAGAGACATGTTGGTGATTTGTCATGGAGAAAGAGTAGATCAAGTATTTGGGAAATCTTGGGTACAGCAATGTTTTGGGCCAGATGGTAAGTCGAGATTTAGAGATCTGATATTGTAGGTATGATTTAAAACACTAGATTACAGAAATGAACAAAAAATGACTCATCTATTCTGCATTGTATTGAAAGAAGATACATGAACTTCCCGTCAGTTCCCAAGTTTACAGTATGTTTAAATGGTTTTCATGTAAATTAATATAATGTCTGCTCACCAGGAGATTTCCATGATATTTTAAGTTTGGAGGAAGATTTGAGATTATAACTCTGAGAGGAACTGAGCAATAGTTTTATTAGCCACAGCAGCATCTTAAGACCAGTAGGCTAATTAACAAAATTAAATAAGATTAATAGTCTTCTGATTTCAGCTGCATTTAAATCCAACAAATAAAATAATAAACATCATCTTGTTTCAGGAAAATATTATCGACGAGACCTCAATTTCCCCTCCAGTTTACCAAAGCGGAATGATTGTACTCAAAACTATGAATTCGATCCTCCCTTATCATGCTGTGGCACATTTCAATCTAGACTGACGGGTAAGCTCTTTAATTTATTAATCAGCAGCTAAGGAAGCAAAAGGAGGAATTTTAAAATCTCAGAAATTATTATTTAGTTTCATATAGCATCCATGCAAATTTCAGTCTGAGATGCTCAAAATGTCACACAAGATCAGAAGTAAAGTTGCCAATGGGCTTGTTACACACGTGTGCTCCCAGGTTTGGTTGATGGTCACTCGCGCACACACTCACAGGATCACTCAAATCACTTTCAACCCAGCACTGAAGCACGACGGGTTCTTTAAAATACACAGAGAGCCAATGAAATTAAAATAACAGCAAAACTTTACTGGTTCCTATATATTTGCTCTCTCGTTCACACGCACATGCACACCCACACGTGTCTTACTCAGCTAGGCTGGCAAGGCACTGGCCGAGGGACAGGAACCACTAAGACTGGATTTCAAAGGCGACTTGAAGGTGGGCAGCCTTCAGGTCCTCTTTTATTTCCCCAAAGTGTTTGCTTTCACAGGACTGGTAGCTTGGATGTAATTTGCACTCAGGCCCTAAATTCCTTGTTGGCTTTAGATGACACTTTTCCTTTATTCCCTTAATGATTTATTTCCTTCCTGAAGGAAACTTTATGGCAAGATCTTTATTACTCCTTTCGTCCACTTCTTGCTTCATCTTCAGGTATGACCGCCTCAGCCTAGTCTCAAAGGATAGGAAGCTGAATCTTACTCCAGGATCATGGTTTGCTTGATACAGTAGCCCTGACCCTCAGCAGTAACTGCCTTAGGCAATGGTCTCATTGTGCTTAATAGCTGGACTATCCCTAACTAGTAAAGAAGTGCTTTTATACACTGCACTTTTTTGTAAAGAAATATTATGTTTTCCAGAGACTTACCATTTAATTGCTGATTTGCTCAATTACTTTGTGATCATTGGACAGTGAAACTGCCAGAGAAAGGTGACACCAGGCACTTCCTCCTAGGTTAAACAGAAAGAGGGGGAATTAGAAGGTACAGGTAGAAGGACAGGACCAAGAGAAGCTCATAGTCCGGGCCTGGAGAAAGGATTAGGAATATTTTAAGGCCAAGGCATACTAGAAGTGACTTTATTTGATTTTTATCCTACCTTTATTACTTTATTAGTAATTCAAGGTGGCGAACATATACAATATTCCTTCCTTCTCCTATTTCCCCCACAACAATAACCCTGTGAGGTGGGTTGGGCTGAGAAAGAGTGACTGGCCCAAAGTCACCCAGCGGCTTTCATGCCTAAGGCAGGACTAGAACTCACAGTCACCCGGTTTCTAGCCTGGTGCCTTCACCACGAGATCAAACTGGCTCTCCTAAGTGATGGTAGGAACCCATTTTTAAATTACTTAATAAAAGACAAATCGTTTTGTTTCTGTGTCAATTTCAGTGCTATTCTGCAGCTTAAATAACATTTAAATTTTCAAAGGGCGGCAGAACAAAAGGGTAATAAGAGACCCCTGACAATAAAGGTGGTCTTGCAACTGTTGGAAGTAATGGTGGAATTTGTTCCATAAACACCATGGATGCTGTGTGTTCCAGTGGAAATATGCGTTAGGCAATGTTGTCATGACTGATTTGGACTATAGGGAAGAGAAGTCGATTATGGCATTGCCTGACGCTTTAGGAGAGATCGCATCGGATAATTGTTTAGCAGCTTAAGTAATCAGGAAGTGTCTTCTGGCACTGCTTTTCCTGAAGGCGTAAACATTTTTTCTCTGAAGGGACTAATACTGTGGCATCTTTATAACATCGCTCAACCGTTGCTGAGGCCATAGAACACCCATCCTCTCTCCTATTGTCAGCAAGCAATGATTGGAAGGCAACAGCAATCCCTATGAGAGAACAACAAATGTCAAAGTTAGCTGTACGAAATAACCTTCTTCTTCAATCACATCAACTTATTTTTTTAAATGTACATCACGATTGTAAACCTCTCTAAACTAGATGCGCCTGAAAACAAAGCTTAGAAGAAGGTTTTTTGATCATAAAAGTTATATTTGGAGGGAAACGTATTTTAATTCTGAATTTAGCTAATAATGCCCAAATAGCCCTAAAAATGGGAGCATCCCTAGAACCAATGTAAGGAAATCATGATTTTATATCACGTTGCGTAGATATAATAAATTAATATTCTTATATACCAGGCATTACGAAGGCATTTTTACAAAATTATTAATGCTCTACATATTAAAACTAAATTATCATAAGGACTCTAGTAGCTTCTTTTCATTCTGAAAGGTTTGTGGGGGGGTATTTTGGTGATGGTGGTATTTGTGGATGGCACCGACTAAGAGTTCACATTAAAACTATATAGAACTCAATTAAATGTTCCCAATGTGATTGTTTGAAACAATTTCAACTAATATGCATGAAAATGCATTAATTTGCAGCAAACTTTTTGTGTGTGAAAAAAAAGAAAAAAATATATTTTCTTCCTCCGATTAACAGGAGAAGCCTTGTTAGAAAAAGAAGTGATTGTTACCTGTATATACTCTTCTCCAGCATTATCCTGCATTCAAACTGCTCAGCATATATTAGAAGGTGAGTCTTCCCAAAATAAGCAATTGTTTTTATTGATTATCCCAAGTTTGCTGCTCTACCAATTTTTTGCTCTTTTACTATAAAACTTTATTTCTCCTGCTCAGCATAATTCAAGTACTATCTTCCCAGCTAACTCTGGGGGTACAATAACATTAGGATACAAAAAAAATGGAATTCAAGGAAATTATTCCTCTGATTTGGACATGAAATTCACCTTACTCTTTCAATAAATGGCTGCTGATAAAACAGCTTGTAAAACAGCATTAATGATACATCATTTAAACATTCCTCCCCCTAATCAATGTGAATGGAGCTCTGCGGTAAAATTATGCCTTCTACTTTCTCTTTTCCATTTTCCATTTATGGGGGAAGGGGGCAGAATTATATCCTTTTTAACTAATTATTACTACTTTTCTATGTCTTTCCGAGTAAATTGGAACTTTCAACATCCTCTTGCTTTACTTTCACTTGCTTCAAAAAAGATCCCTTTTAAATCAATTCTGCACTTTCAAGTAGTCATATACATCTAGGATTCTCTTTCCTTCTTAGATTTTATTTATTTGAAATTATAAGCTAAATAAACTAGATGTTTGTTGAATGAAAGAATCAGTTCTGGACAGTGGTCTTTACTTTATAGATTTTTTTGTTTTCGAATTTCAGGACTTCAGATAAAACAGAAAGCTAAAATTCAGATAGAACCTGGACTCTTTGAATGGACAAAGTGGGAGACAAGCACAGCTGCTCCCTCTTTTATGACAGAAAAAGAACTGACTGAGTTTGGTTATAGCATAGACACCACATACAAGTAAGTGTTGCCATTCAGAGTATGTTTCTCAAATGATGAGTGTGTCAATGTAATGGGGGGTAACTGAAAGGAAATCATCTACCCAAAGACTTGGAAGCCTTGTCAAATAGAACTAATCGGGGTGGGTCACTTTCCTTTTATTGCGTTATTCCAATAGTTAAATATTACACCTAATTTTAAATGCAATCTCTTGACTTATCCTCACCGATGCCCTGCTAACCCTTCTGATCACCTCTCACTTCTAGTTAGCAACTGGGAGCTCCCTTAGTGGATTTTCCTGGATTTATACCCTGATTGGTTACAGTCGCAACATTGATTAGAAGCTGAGTCCAGTCTACTTTTGCTGATCTTGTGTTTAAGTACAGAAGTTAACGACTGAATTATTCCTTGCTTCTACGCAACTGAGAATGGTGAACTCTTAAACAATAAGGCTGTTGCCCATATAGCTTGCTTATATGCTTCTTTGAAGGCACTGCATTGAATATAGCTAGAAACAGATGCCATTTGAAAAACTCATTTGATCTGAACTCTCAGAATACTTTTTAGATTCTGCATAATACTTTTATACAAGGCTCCTGTGCATATACTTTCTATCCGTAACCAATGTAATGCCTTCCTGATGAAGCAGCAGTGCCAATGGTTGCTATAAGCAAGCAATTGCTTTGTGCAAGTGAATGATATTATTCATAAATCAACTTCAGCTTGAAAGAGGCAAGTGCCAATAATTCTCACTGTGACATACAAAGCTGTTATACTATTTTAGGCAGTATTTTTCAGGGTTTTAAAAAG
>JANHZU010003351.1:0-10041 GCA_032468055.1 Acrochordus granulatus
AATGTAAATAGCTTCAAATACTTGGAAGCATCATCTTGAGTGATGGGTCTTTGGACAGAGAAATTACTCCAGGATCAGCAAGGCCAGTCAGTTTCTGGGGAGGGTACTTGCAAGAGTGCTCAATCAACAGAACTCCATTTCTTCACAAAACTGAAAGTCTAAAAAACTGCAGTTATCCCTATGCTCCTATAAGGATGTGAGTCCTGGACATTGTACTGACAACACATTAAACAACTGAAAAATTTCAAATGTGTGCTCTCTGCTCCATCCTTAGTATTCATTGGTAAGACTATGTCTCCAACTTGGAGGACTTTGATCATTCAAAGTCCACTAGCAATAGCCCAGATACGATTGGTAGTACACATCATCAAAATGGACAACCACAGGATGCCTTGCCATTTGCTCTGTGGTGTACTGGAGACTGGGAAGAGACCCCAAAGTCATCCATGCAAGTGCTACAAAGATGCTGTGAAAGAAACTCTGTGCCACAGTGACATCCAGCCAAGGAAAGTAAAAGCTGGGGCTCCTGACAGAATCTCCTGGCAATCCCTGTGCGAAGAAGACTCCACTGGCTTTAAAGACAGGCACCAATCAAAACTGATAGAAAATCATGAGAATAACACCCATAATTCTGACAGCAATGGGCTTCTAGTGCCCTAATTGTGCTAGACTCCGCACTTCCAGACTGGGATGGCAGAGCCACCCCTGTTTCTACAAATGGATTGTACAACAGTGTGTCTTCTTCAAACCCAAAGGATTTACTTATATATAATCTCTGTAATTATCCCTTCAGACAAGACAGATCTTGATGGAGACACAGTCTGCTGGTATCAAGAACCAAATGGGGCTTAAACATGTCAACTAGCACTTTGAAACAAATTGGCAGCAAATGGACCATCGAAGTGACCTCTGCTATTTCTATTTAACAGATGGATGATTGTTTTTTGGCTTGATTGAAGCTTCTGGGTTGTCTTCAAAGTCATAAAGCATATTTAAGAAGTCTAACTCTGAGGTTATAAGGCCACCGTAGCCAGGTCATTTAATTGCCAAATGTATACTAAAAATAGTTTATTTGAAAGTAAAAATATTAAAAGTAAAAATATTTTTCAAGGTTGTTTTTCTTAATTACATGATCTTAATATAAGGATTGAGAAAGAAAGCAGTACACACCATATCTCATCAAATATTACCACTGATACTGCACATATATAAAAGCCCAGAGACAGGCATTTGAGGTTATCTTTTAATTCACTCAAAACAAAGAAATTCAGTGGAACAAATTAGTGACTGAAGATATGCCTAATTGACGCAAATTGCAGGCAGTGATCTTTATTCGTAATCAACAGGAAAAACAATTCATGCGTATGAATCTCATTTAACTTTCCCTGGTAATTTCTGATTTAAAATAATACTGTATCAAAGGACAAACAATGAGATGAATACTGGCAAAGAGACATTTTTTTCTTTGCCCTAGAGTACGTTGAAATGCACAATTTTAGAAATGAAATTTTAACAATAGGATTCAATATTTTGTCTTTCTACAAAAAAAACCCTATAGCCAGTTAACGTCCCCAAAATCCATGAGGAATAAAAATAGAACTGCCCAAGTCTAGCACTATATTATTCATCTTTTTAGAAGTGTTTGAAATGTAAGGACTCCAGTGGATTCAAATAATTTACTATCTTGCTGTAGGTGGCTTTATCGTGACTTTATTTATTTTCACCATAGGGATGATAGGTTTCTTGACCGCTGAGCCCAGTTTTTCCGATCTAATGCTGCTAAGTGGATGAAAATGGGAGAATACAGTGATATGGACACCATTTTTTGTGGCAATCATGTGGCTCCAAGACTGTATGACAAGGATTCCTATAGGGTCCAGCATGCAAGCTTCTTCCCAATTAAGACATATCTTTCTAACATTACCTGCTAGTCATGAAGCAAGACAATTGCTTACATTAATTCTATACTGGAAGCAGGCAACTATTGCATCAATAGAACTAGCAAACAGGAACAGCAAGGTTTCATCACAACCTGCTGGGGGAGGGAGAGATGAAGGAAGAGCACATGTAGCTCAATGAATATAACAATAATAATAAGGAATGGAAATATGAAAAACTATCTATAGGGACTTTGGGATTTAATGTTTCCCTCCTCTCTTTTCCAATCTTGCTTATTGTTTGAGAGACACTAAAAGAGATTATACATATATAATCAGTTTCATATGCTCTGTGCTATCAAAAAGCAATCAAGTAGTAATTTTAACCACAGGGGGAATCTCTCAGGATTCCATATCCTGCTGTTAAGTAAAAGGATATTTTTTGTCTTCATGACAGTGTTGAAAATCAACATGCACTTATTTATTCCTCTTAGGAGCTCACTTTCAGGCAAGCAGAATATAATCCAAAGGAATTTTGCCTTTTTTGTTGTCTTTGTTGACACATTATTATAAGCTGAAGTCAAGTGAGTCTCCTTTTCAGCCTTCTGGAAAATAAAACCAACTGCAAGACCCTGATTTGTATTAATACATTATCATTGCTCTTGTGGCATATTACACTTCATATTGTCATTTCCTCTTCAATTTCTCTAACATGGGATTTAAATTCCCTTGTGGAACCTTAAAATTAGTCAAATACCGCAATTCCAACTTAAAGGGTTGGGGTTGAATAGAGAGATAGATACACATACACACACACTGTACCTATGTGGGCACATATTGTATTTGTGTGTGTGTATACACAATATGTATACTGTGTATTTGCGTGTAGGTGTGGTGGCATGAGTGGTTAAGATGCTGGGCTTGTCAGCTGGAAGAGCAGCAGCTTAGCAGTTCAAGATCCAAGTGTTGATGTGTTATTTGCATCAGCTCCTGCCAACCTAGCAGTTCAAAAGCACTCAGTATGCAAGTAGATAAGTAGGTACCTCCTCCAGTGGGAAGGTTGCAGCATACCATGCACTTCAGCATATAGTCATGCCAGCCACATGACCATGGAAGTGTCCTTGGACAATGCTGGCTCTTTGGCTAGGAAACAGAGATGAGCACTGCCCCCTAGAGTTAGACACAACTGGCAGGGGAAACCTTTACCTAGATATAGGGATATGGATAAAAAAAAGAAATTTTATTTATTGTCCTGTTCCAAGTTTTCATGTTGGAACAGTTTCTTCAGACTCAGAATCAATTGATTCCTGAGCCATGTCACATATACTTTCAAATGTACCTAAAGACAAACACACTATCAGTACTATTATGTAGACCAGAATGGAAAACTGACTCTATATTGTAGAGGCTAGAATTATAATAGTATAATCTTGCAAGTCTCCTTATGTTTTCCCTTGCTATTATATCCCATGGAATTTGGAAGAGCCAATCTATTTCTTATACTTTCTAAAAGCCCTGCACATAACACATGCTTCTTCTGTACCTGCTGTGATCAATCAAGCCTGTGGCGTTTTTCACCTATTCACCACTTTTCATAATTATGACTATCAAGAATTATTAGAATTCTACCAGAAGACGTTCACATCTAGACAGTATATCTACTTTTGCTTCTTCTTTAGCTCTTGATTATGTAATAGGTTCTTTTTGCAAGCTGCTTTGCAAAGGGCAATGCAAATAACAGAGTACCACTTTGATGTTGTTAATTTCCTTTTACGGAGAGTATTTCAAAGAACTTGACAGCAGATGTTGATTAGACTTCTGCACTTAAACCCCATTTTTTATTTCTTTTACTTTTGTTGGTGGGGTCAGAGGTTTAATGTATGTAGGATGGAATCCTTCAAGGAATCAGCTGATTATGGAATAGAACTGAGCAACTGTTCTAAAGTGCACAAAATTATACTTCACTAATGAAATCAACTCACATCTCCTATGGGATTCAGCTAAATTATAATTAAATTGACTCTGCTTGCATATAACACCAACCTGTCAAACACTCTTGATTGCCATTGTTAAAAAGAAAGCATTGTGAACTTCCATCATTCGATCTACCAATTCTGTAATCAACATAATTTACTCATCAATGCCTTTGTTGTTTCTTCTCTGTTCTGAGATGTGACAAATTCTGTCTTTCATTAATTTTGCCAATAGGAATGATGTTTCTAAAAAAAGAAAACCTTAACTAAACTTGAAATAAAAATGTATTTCAGATATAACCATCTGCTCAAGTATTATCAAGCTGTGCAAATATCCATTCATAGATAATGACTGAAGACATATTTTGCCCAGTCATATATCAGCATGCAGAACTATCTACAAGAATCATTGCTTTTGTCAAAATGGCACAAGGAGCATCACACCATTTTTGACACACTTTTCATCTGTGCATGTGACATCATGACAGCTTTTGTCATTTGCTTTCCTTTGTATGCCTTTTGGGATACTTCTCTACACAGAATCCTGAAATATTCATGCAGAGGTCTACTAAAAACACAGTAAACTTCATTCATGGGGAACAAGAACAGTCTAAATATTCCTTGAAGCACCTGTATAAACTTTTTGGTCTGGTATCTTCCTAGCCTTGAATCATAGATTTTGTGTTGTTGTTGTTGTGTTGTTTTTTTCTTTTATGATATTTGTTTTCTTTTACTCAGACTATTAAAAAAATACCCTTCTTGTACTAGCTTTCTCATTTATTTAACCTGGAAACATCACCTAGATAAGATTGGCTGTTCTCAAAAAACTAAGTTTTTTTTTAAATATGATTAATCAATAAAATAAGAATAAGCAAGGCAAAAATTCACTTAATATTTATAATATATGGAAAACCATATACTATAAAACTGAAGATGCTGAAGTTGACTGGTTCAACTTCATGAAGACCTACAACACCTTCTAGAACTCACACCAAAAAAAATATGTCCATTTATCATAAGGGATTGGAATGCTAAAGTAGGAAGTCAAAAGATAAACGGAATAACAGATAGGTTTGGCCTTGGAGTTCAAAACAAATCAGGGCAAAGGCTAACAGAATTTTGTCAAGAGAATATGCTGGTCATAACAAATACACTTTTCCAACAACCCAAGAGGTGACTCTACACATGGACAGCACCAGATGGTCAACTCTGAAATCAGATTGATTATATTCTTTGCAGCCAAAGATGGACAAGCTCTATACAATCAGTAAAAAAGAAATCTGGTGCTGATTGTGGCTCAGATCATGAGCTTTTTATTGCAAAATTTAAGCTTGAATTGAAGAAAGTAGGGAAACCATTAGGCCATTCAGATATAGCTCAATGATATCCTTTATGAATATACCGTGATGAATAGATTTAAGGGATTAGATCTGGTAGATAGATTGCCTGAAGAACTATGGGTAGAGGTGCATAACATTGTACAAAAGTAACTTGTAAAACTATTCTCAGTAAAAATAAATGCAAGAAAGTAAAGTGGCTGTCCTGTGAGGCTTTACAAATAGCTGAGGAAAGAAGGAAAGGGAAGGAAAGGGAGAAAGGGCAAGATATATCCAATGGAATGTGGATTTCCAGAGTATAACAAGGAGAGATAAGGCCTTCTTAAATTAACAATGCAAGGAAATGGAGAAAAACAATAGACTGGGAAAGATTGGAGATCTCTTCAAGAAAATTGGAGATACCAAGGGAACATTTTGTGCAAAAATGTGCGTGATAAAAGACAAGAATGATAGGAACCTAGCAAAAGCAGAAGAGATTAAGAAGAGGTGGCAAGAATGCACAGAAGAATTGAATAAGAAAGATGTAAAATGTCCCTGATAACCACAATTTGTTGTGGTCACTGACTTAGGGTAGGACATCTTGGAATGTGTAGTCAAGTGGGCCTTAGGAATCATTGCTAACACAAAGCTAGTGGAGGTGATGTTATTCCAGCTGAACTATTTAAAATCCTAAAAGATGATGCTGTGAAAGTGCTGCACTTAATATGCCAGCAAATTTGGAAAATTCAACAGTGGCTACAGGGTTGGAAAAGGTCAGTTTATGTTCCAATCCCAAAGAAGGGCAGTGCCAAAGAATATTCAGACTACTGTACAATTGCATTCATTTCACAAAGTTATGCTCAAAATACTGCAAGCTAAGCTCTTGAGAGTCCCTTGGACTGCAAGGAGATCTGTCCCTTCGAAGGACAGATATTAAAACTGAAGCTCAAATACTTTGGCCACCTAACGCAAAGAAAGGACTCATTGGAAAAGACCGCAATGCTGGGAAAGATTGAAGACAAAAGGAGAAGGGGATGGCAAAGGATGAGATGGTTAGGTTGCATAGTCAGGGTGAAGGGTGTGGATTTGGGCAGACCCAGGGAGACAGTGAAAGACAGGGAGGCCTGGCGTGCTGTGGTTCCTTGGATTGCGAAGAGTTGGACACAACTGTGTAACTAAACAACAACAAAGGCTTCAGCTAGTCAGTTCTCTCTTTAAAATCTTTATTATTTTTATAAATAAGGTGGAAACATATCAAACACATCTTCCTTCTCTTATTTTTACCAAACAACAATCCTGTGAAGTGAGTTGGGCTGAGAGAGAGAGTGACTGACCCAAGTCACCTAGCTGGCTTTCATGGGGAAGGTGGGACTAGAACTCATGGTCTCCTGCTTTCTAGCCTGATGTTTTAACCACTAGACCAGACTTGATCTAGGTTGATATTTTTTTTGGTCCTACCAAAACATCTTGAAGGAGGGACCTAAAGGTTCAGCGTTTGTAATTGAATTGTCAACCGCCAAGAGACTTCTGAGATTGGTGGCATATAAATGTGAGGAATAAATAAATACATTTTATTTAGTTCTATACCTGAGTTAAGGCTTTACTGGTGCCAATACTAATTTTGATTTTTTTAAAAAAATTTATTTAACTTTTTGGTGTTATTTTTTAAAAAAACTACATCATTTTGACAGGATCTACCTGAAGAGATAGCTTGTATGTCTTTCAAATCAACAAACAAGCAAACAAATGACAGGGCATTCCACTCATACTGGCATAAGTTTGTAGTGAATCCCCTTTTCTTTACAGCTGCAAAAGCAACTTTTCATGAATCATTTTTCAAAGCAGACAAATTCTCTGAGGAAATTACTCAGGCTGTATTCATGGTCTGCCTATGTAAAGCTATAAATTCTACTAAGATGGATGTGGATTTTAGGGGTGGTAATATGCTATTTTGAGAACTTGTCATGTTTGTTTTCAAAATTGCAGTATCTATAAGGGATTTTATCACACCACATTAGTAACTGGCAATATGTGTCAAGGCTGCTTTTTCACATTTTTAAAGGGTTAAATAATTCTGTCTTAATTTCTCCAGGCTTTTATTGTCTCCCTGTGTAGGCCTCAGAAATGTTACAGCCTGTTGCACATTGGCCTATTGCTATAGGTTCCCTTGCTATTTAGAAAATATTTTCATGGGCCATTTATGTAAGCTCATCACCAAACTGTCAGAATACCCAAATCATCAGTGTGCCCATTCATTGTCCATATTTATCTACCAAAAAGGAATACTTTTGAATTTATATCTTTTGAGCCAATACACTTGCCATTAGTTCTGTGGAATTCAGTGCTATTTCAAAAAGAAATAAATATTTTGAAATACATATTTTAAAAAGAAAGAGATAATCGATTAGTACATGTACTGAATACTGCTTTGTTCTTTTCATGTTCATCCCAATGGGCCTATTATCAGTGTTCTTCTGCTGAATAAAACCAGACTTCAATTTTTGAATTTTTATTAGAATTTTTGAATTCAATATACATATTAACAAATTAAATAAAAAAATAAGAGAAAGAAAATATATAGAATTATGACTTCTACTCTTCTTTCTATTATGTAGTTGCCATTTTACCCTTTCTCCTCCCTTGTCAACCCCTTTTCATTCCCAAATCCATAGATCATTAATTCAATTGTTTCTTCTTTTAACAAAAAGCCCATATAGTGTTTTGAATAAAATCAGGCATTTTTGCTTTGGGAAAAATAGGAGGAAGATGTATTTGATATGTTCCTGCCTTGAGTTACTTATAATAATAACAAAGGCAGGAAATACATACATACATACATACATTCTTGTCTCTATTTCTGCAGACGCACCCCCCCCACACACATTTCACTGTTTTAAAGTCTTCGGATTTCGGTGGCATACAAATTTAATAAATAAAGAGAGACTGGCTGGAAATGAAAAGTGAAGAATCTCTTTTAACACTTTTCTTAAAACTGAATTAGGAATTTCCAAAGTGAATGACCAATGGTTATGCTTTGGGAAAAGAAGAATATAACAATTTTTCCCATCCTGTGAGGTGAGCTGGGCTGAGAGTGAGAGTGACTGGCCCAAGGTCACCCAGCTGACTTTCATGGCTAAAGTGGAACTAAAAATCATGTTCTCTCTGTTTCTAGCCTGGTACCTTAACCACTAGACCAAACTGGCTCCAGTACATTGTCAAATTCTAATAATGCCCCAATGATGACAGACTCCTAGCTGTAAATCAGTGTTTCTGAAAAACAAACATTACAGTACGGCACTGCCAGTGTTTCCATATGTAGTATTTTGGCTATGCATGAAACATAAAACCCTCCATTTAATCCTTTGGTCTTGCTTTCATCAAAGCACTTCACAAACTTAAAGGGAAGATCAAAGAATATCGGAGAGAATATAAGAATGGTAGTATAGAAACAATATCATGGCTAAAAAGGAAGCTTTAATTTTAATCATTGTCATTTTAGAGATTGTGATGGGGGAACCCCATAAAAATAATATTTGTCATTTTAGAGATTATGATTTAGGGAATAATTTATATTTCCCGAGGGGAAAAATTGTGAGCCACTTAAAAATCTTCACGTACATAAGTATGCTTCCTGATTATACCAAATTGCAACATTATTTTTTTTACAGTTTGCATGTATTTACACAAACGTAGAGCAACTGATTGGGAATACTATGAAGGATTCAACATAATACTTAACATAGTAGCAGAAAGTAAGTGAATATACATGTACTGTACTTACATAGTTTAGAAAACAGAACTTCCTCCTTATCCTAGTGATGGTCTCCATCAGTTCTGGTTGTCCTTAGCCAGGCTCTGCTAATTGTTTTGCCTCAAAGTGTATGAGAATCAGCAGTTATGATGTAAGAACATATCAGGAAAGCTTGCAAATGGAAGGAAATAGAGCTAATGTAAAAGACAGGATACGATGTTAAGATCTTGAAAGAGTCATATATGCAGGCTTTCGTTTTCACCTACAAGCCAGGCAATTTTTTAAATTGCCAGGCATCATTGTTAGCTCTCCTCCCCCCCAAAAAATAGTTTTGAAACATTGGAATCACTAAAAATCATCACAAACTCATGAGATCTCATGTGAGAATAATGTGGCCTTAAGAAATTTGGCTAGGCACTGTAGTAGCAGTGATCTGGATTGTCCTGAAGGGCATCAATGATCTACTGTTTATTATCAGTACTGCAAGAGAGAGAAAAAGCGCTTGTGGGTTTTCTGTCTTAGGTCTCCAAAAAAGTCCAAAACTTCAGCTGGCAACTTATTGTCTCTGCACAACATTTTATTTTATTGCTACTTATTTTGAGAAACTCCAGCTGATGCATTATATGACATACAGAAGAAAAAGGCAATAATCCATAGTGCAAACCATGACAGAAAATGTAAAATAACCCAGCTTTGACTACTTGGCATGATGATTTGAATAGGTACTTCCTTTCTGGAGCAAACTGTCTTAAGTCTGCTTAGATCCTTCTTTGATCTGAGAAATGTTACTTAGAGTTACTTTGCTGTAAGTGTTGATACTTGATTCTTTAGCCTTAAGGTTCAGTTGGCATTTGATACTGAACTACTGCTCTTTTTCTTTAAACAAGCTGATTCAGATTTTATTAAGTTTTTTCAGGACATTGGCTGATATCAGTGGTTCATCTCAAGAAAGAAAGAAAAGCTTTATGTTCTGTATATGGAAACAGTGTCACTTTTTTGAAATAGGGATGTGGTCGGTGCCGGCTAGAAGGCTGGCGGCCCGGGATTGCGACCCAGCGTTGCCACGCAGCAGGGCGAGCGCCTGCTGTTTCACCCCAGCTCCCGCCCACCTAGCGGTTCGAAAG
>JANHZU010003351.1:24578-37014 GCA_032468055.1 Acrochordus granulatus
ATTTTTTGATTAAATTTTTTGCTCGTCCTGCGAGTTTCTTGCCCTGCGAGTTACTTGTCTTGTGAGGCACCACTGTAGATCCATAGCTTTTCAGGACAGTGTGACATGCACATACTTTTACTCTGAACTGCCAGTTAATATAAATGGTGCGACAAGAAGCTTTGATCTACCTTTTGTTCATGAGAAATCATGCCAAGTGTTCAGTTATTCCTTTATTCTGAATTGAGATTCATAGTTCTGGAAAGGAATGAATATATCATCTCAGGGATACATGTCTAATATAGAGGAGTGGAAAGTGTCTTGACATTGTGGTTGATCACACACTGAAGCAATATGCTGTGCCTGCAGAAAAGACAAATGCAATTTCAGTTTAGGGAAATTAATGTTTTCATTTGGTTCTAATTTTCCAACGTGCTCCAAATTGAGTGCTCAGTATTGGGCACTACAATTTAAGAATGAGTCAGTCAAACTGTAATGGCTTTAACAGCAAGGATGGTTCATAAACTATCATCTTAAATTCTATAAAATATGTTTATCTTTGAAAAAAGACACAGGAAACATCACACTAAGTATTAAAGGAGGCCATATTAATTATCTACAGACCCAGAATATAGGACACAGAGCTAAAGTAGAGGAAGGTCAATTACAGTGAAATAATAGGCAACCCGTTTTGAGAGTAAATACAGGTAAATGAAAGGGTTTCAGTGCAACTTCGCAAGTGGGATGGCAGAAGGCAAAGCTGATGACTGCTGCTTCCACTGTGAGTTCAGTCTTTACCTGCAACATTTAAATAAGCCTTCAGTGCCTATGCAGTTGAAAATATATCAACTGAATAGTTTATTTTTATGAGAAATCATGTTCCATTACTAAATCATGGATTTTTAAAAAGTGGAATTGACTTTATACTGTCTTCTTCTGCATTTAACAGACAAAGATTGCAATTGAAGATCTTCGAGACAGACACCAGAAACGACCTGGAAATATATTAAGAGCTTTGTTAGAGCGATTTGATAAAAATAAGAAAGATTCGTAGTTTTTTATAACCTATTATAGATTCATACGTTTCCTGTCATAATTCATATCCTTATGTACATCCATAACATCTACAATGTTTTAAATATTTTGAAATGTATAATTTGCTTTCTTAGACTATGCAATGAACCATGCTATATAATGTTTTGAAATACTGTGTTTTTAAATTTGGATATTCTTTTCACATTGTAAGTAAAACAATGATCACATATCTGTTTCTCTCTCTGTCTTACACTTGCCCATCCATGATATATGACCAAAAATCATTAGGCATGTCTAGATATAAAACAGCAATTTCTATTTTGCCTTTTTCAATGACATCAATCCCATCCAGAACTTTGCACCCTTCAGGCATCTGGTATGGGCAGTAAAGTAGAGGGCCTTGATAAAGTTATGCCAACTCCTTTGTCAAGGTGACAAGCAAAATATATATATTTAAACTTACAATAGACAGATAATATTCAGAAGAAGCCCAGACACCTCTCTAATTCACTGAACTATAAATAGAAGGAGAAGATACAATATAATAAAGCCACTTCGACATATTTTGTAAATAACATTTTGGTAATATTTCACATTTAAAAAAAAAACTGGTCTAAAAAAAGAAAGTCAACATTTATGATCTGCTGCATCCCACAGCAGATCAACATAATGTTGAGCTTTATGCCGTTGATGATAAATACAATAAAATGTTGCAACTGATTTTACATTTCCAACAATTATTTTAATTTCTATTGTTCATTTTAACAATCATCACTAGTATTATATATCAACAAAAGAATATACTTTCTTTGAGTATAATTGCAGTGAATTATCTTTCACTAGGAACAGATACATTAGTTCCAACACGTGTCCTATATTTTGTGTTATAAGTACTATGGAATGAATTTTAAGGACGAATATGAAGTGCTATTATCAAAAATGAAGAAATAGAAGAAACCAAACTGGATGTTTTTGTAATTTCTTTTGTGTTATACTGGTCATTTGGATTTACTAAAACTATGAAGGCACTTCTGATCATGTTGAAAAAATATTTATTTCATTTTTGGTTTGTTAATAGTTAATGAGTTTTTTTGTTTAAAATATGTTTTGCAGATTGTAGAAGCTTTTTCTTTCCTTGATCAATTTTTAGCACACCATATTCTTCTTCATGAAAATATATATTCAATATTGAAATCAGAGGAGTTCAGCTAGACTTATTTTGTTTTTATTTTTATTCAATATTTTAGGAAGCTGTGTCTAATAGAGTGATTTCTTATGCTTGTGATATTTATTTTTGTGCAGTCCAAATATATTTATGTGAGTGGTAAAGTTTTCACTTCAATAAATTTAGGTAATAATGAATTCAACTTCTAGAGTATAAAAAAAATCTTAAAGTTTTATTAGAAGAAAAATAAATATATTTCTTTTTCTAGAGGATATTTAGAGCTTTACACATCTACAAGAGAAAGAAACAACACATACAGTGGTACCTTATAAGATAAGTAATTCACAAGACAAGAAAAATTTTTTAATAAAATTTATTCTGCTAGATGAGCCACGACTCACAAGACAAGAAAACTTTGTGTGATAAGTTACATGTCATCAATCAGCATGCTCTGTATTTCCCATTCAGGAAATGTCACATGGCTTACTCCATTGCCGTACAGGTGACAAGTGTGCACATTTTGCTGACACTACCTCGTGGCTTACTCCATTGCTGTACAGGTGGCAAGTGCATGCACATTTTGCTGATGCTACCATGTAGATTACTCCATTGCTATACAGGCGGCAAGCGCATGCACACACAAAATAAAGCAGAAATTGACCTTGTCCTTACCCAAAATAAAGCAGAAATTCCCCCTCGTCGCCTGGCACTATCAAGCCCGATCCCTCTCTTCTCCTCTCATAGTATGGAGGCAAGAAACATTTCCAAACCACCCACAAAAGATGCCCGGAAAGGAGTTGCTGAGGGAAAAAGCAGTTTTGCCTCAACAGCAGCTGCAGTGGATCCTCTGAGCCAGCAGAGGAAGCTGGACAGCAGCTGGCCTAGCAGCAGCCTCAAAGCAGATCCATGAGTACTGGTTAGTTTATTCTATTTCTGCTTTATATAGTGTGTTAATTGTTGTTACTTGTTTCAGATTTAGGTACAATCATTTCTACATCAAATTCTGTTGAAAATGATTTTTTGGTGAATATTTTTGGGGGCGTGGAATGGATTATCTGACTTTCCATTGTTTCCTATGGGAAACTGCATTTCTCTTTACAAGCATTTCTTCCGGAATGGATTAATCTCATCTTGTGAGGCACCACTGTATTCTCTTTTCTGAATGAATAGTCAAGTCAGCACGTGGTGAAAGTCAATATTTAGAATTCCTTATTTATTTAGATTAATTTTTTTGTTGTGTCTGACTCTTTGCAACCTATAGACTATAGCACACCAGTCCTCCCTGTCCTTCTCTGTCTCCTGAAGTTTGCTCAGATTCATCTTTTTTGTGTTGATGATACTATCTAACCATCTCATCCTCTGCTGTCCCTTCTCCTTCAGTCTTTCTCAACATCATGGTCTTTTCCAATAAGCCCTCTTATCACATTGGGTGGCTGAAGTATTTGAGCTTCAGCTTCAGTAGCTGTTTTTCCAATGAACAACCAAGGTTGATTTCCTGTAGGATTGGCTGGTTTGATCTCCTTGCAGTCCAAGGATTCTCGAGTCTTCTCCAGCACCACAATTCGAAGGCATCAATTCTTCAGCAGTCTCACAGCCATACATTACTACTGGAGAAAGCATAGATTTGACTATACGGACACTTGTCAGCAAGGTGATATCCCTGCTTTTTAATATGCTGTCTAGATTTGCCATTGATTTCCTCCTATGGAGCAAGAATCTTTAGATTTCCTGGCTACAGTCACCGTCTGCAGTGATCTTGGAGCTCAAGAAGTTAAAATCTGTCACTGTGTCCGTTTCTTCCCCTTTGATTTACCAGGAAGTAATGGGACTGGATGCCATGATCTTAGTTTTTTTAATGTTGAGTTTTAAGCCAGCTTTTGAACTTTCTTCTTTCACTTTCAGCAAAAGGCTCTTCAGTTCTTCTTCAATTTGTACCATCAGTGTGCTATTGTCTGCATATCTGAGCTTGTTGATATTTCCCCTGGCAATCTTAATTCTGGCTTGTGATTTGTCTAGCCCAGCATTTTGCATGATGTAGTCTGCATATAAGTTAAATAAGCAGGATGACAGTATACAGCTTTGTCATATTCCTTTCCCAATTTTAAACCAATTAGTTGTTTCATGTCTGTTTCTGACTGTTGCTTTTTGCTTAGCATACAGGTTTCTCAGGAGACAGGTAAAGTGATCTGGTACTCCCATCTCTTTAAGAATTTGCCACAATTTGTTGTTATCCACACAATCAAAGGCTTTTTCATAGTCAATGAAACAAGCAGTTGTTTTTCTGGACCTCTTTTGCTTTCTAATCCAGTGAATATTAGCAATTTGATCTCTAGTTCCCCTGCCTCCTTGAAACCCACCTTGTACTTCTGGTAGTTCTTGGTTCGCATACTGCTGAGGTTTAGCTTGTAGTATTTTGAGCATAACCTTGCTAGTGAGTGTAATGAGCACAATTGTACAGTAGTTTGAACATTATTTGTCATTGCCCTTCTTTATGATTGAAGTGGGAACTGACCTTTCCCAATCCCACAGTCACATATTTCCTGGCATATTGGGTGCAGCACTTTAACAGCATCATCTTTTAGGATTTTAAATAGATCAGCTGTAATACCATCACTTGACTTCATACTCCAGGATGTCCGGCACAAGATCATCAACACACCATTATGATTATCAGGGACATTTAGATCTTTCTTGTATAGATATTTTGTGTATTCTTGCCATCTCTTCTTAATTTCTTCTGCTTCTGCTAGGTCTCTACTATTTTTGTCCTTTATCATGCCTATTTTTGCATGAAATGTTTCCTTGATATTTCCAGTGTTCTTGAAGAGATCTCTAGTCTTTCCCATTTTATTGTTTCCCTCTATTTGTTTACATTGTTCAGTTAAGAAGGCCTTCTATGCCTCCTTGCTATTCTCTGGAAATCTGCATTCAATTGGTATATCTTTCCCTTTCTCCCTTGCCTTTCATTTCTTTCCTCAGTTATTTGTAAAGCCTTATCAGAGCCACTTTGCTTTCTTGATTTTTCCTTCAGACAGTTTTTACTGATTACCCCATGCACAAAGTTCCATAGTTCTTCAGACACTCTGTCTACCAGATCTAATCTCTTAAATCTATTTATCACCTCCACAATAATGTGGAGTCATAATGGATGATTGAGATCATACTTGAATGGCCTAGTGTTTTTCCCTACTTTATTCAGTTTAAGCCTGAATTTTGCAAGAAGAAGCTTATGATCTGAGCCACAATCAGCTCCAGGTCTCATTTTTACTGATTGTATAGAGCTTCTTTTTTAATTTAATTTAATTTTATTAAGATTAGATTTTTATCCCACCTGTATTACTTCATAAGTAATTCAAGGCAGCAAATGCTCCCTCTTTCTATTTTTTCCACAACAACAGTCCTGTGAAGTGGGTTGGACTGAGAAAGGAAAGTCACCTAGCCAGCATTCATTGCTTACAGTGGGACTAGAATTCACAGAACCCTTGTTTCTGGGCCAACACTTTAAACCATTATACCAAACTGGTTCTTAACTTCCTGTGTTTAGTAGGGCATCAACAGAAGCAGTGCTTTCATACAATTTCTCTAGGTTTTTCTTAACAATGCTTCCATCTTGATGTGACAAAGTTTTAGAAGTGCTGTTTATACTACTCCTAGATCAGAATTTAAGACATAGGCTGAATCCACTGATATCATTCTGCTAAGAAGAAAACAATCACTTTTGGAGTAGATTCTTTTTCTCACTCCTCTTGGATCTCTTCCAAAAGTTTATGGGATTCTGGAACAGTTTGGGAGTATATGTAGAGTAATGGAAATTGGAGCAGAATGAAGAAACATTACCCCATGTTTGCTCAGAAACTAAGCCACATTAAGTGGGAGTTGCTCATATACATATTATAATATTGCCCCTTTAGTATTAGAAGATAATTCCCAAATAAATGAATGAAGAAATATATCTAATCTTTATTATATAGATGCTGCAGTCTGGTTTCCTCAGTATCTTTCAGCTTAGTCTTCCCAACTTCTTTTGTGCTACAATAATTACAGCATGAATTATTGTATTTCTCAGTCAATGCCACCTCCTACATTAGAGAAATGTCCCTTGGGAAATAGAGTTTATAGTATGATAGGCAGAATAACTCAAGAAATGACTATGGAGCAGATAGGTTAATGTATAGACCAGCCAGTTTTAATTCAAAAAAGAAATGCAGCTTGAGTTGATAAGGTAGTCTGAGAGATACAGTGTTAGATCATTATCTTTTTCTTCATGGATGAACAGCCTATAATTACATTACAAGTTTTCTCTTATGTCAGCAGTGCTAAAGAGGGATGGCAGTTGTACGGGAATGACTACAGGGCCACCCCTGATTTAGATCATCAGTGGCAAGTGAGAAGCATATGATTAGATCTGTGCTGAGTGCATGCTTTATTCAAAGCTCATCTCTGCTGTTCTCAGTATGTCCTAAATATGAAATCTTTCTTTTATTATAGGAAATGGCTTTCTCCTGCTTTTCCCTTTGTCTAATTAGAAATATCCCCACTTGAATGGATGGAATTTCTAATGCCCTCTAATTCACATAGATGTACCCAGTTTCATGTGTTAGAATTCAGTGGCCAGAGTGAACCCGAAATTGGCACATAATATTTTAGGATATTTTCTGTGCCAGGAAATCTAAAAATGGTCCCACCCAGCATTATGATATGTATGATTGATCTGAAGTTTTGGAACTGGCTGTCCTTTAATGAACTAGGCCAGTAGATGGGAGAGAAAAGAGGACTGAGTTGGTTGGAATTAGTTTAGAGCTCAGTTTTTAGTCGCTTTATCTCAACATGTAGTTGAAACTAAATGATCATAACTATGCTGCTGTTATTATTTTTATATTGAATATCAGGAAACATTTCAAGTATCTGCAGACTGTTCCTTTAAACAGCTGGAAGGCAATGCTCTTTTGCTTCCAAATGGGTTGGCTACAGTCCCCTAGTTGGCAAATAGGAGTTTGCTCCTGGAAACCTGAACAGCCCACATCTCATAGTTCAGCAGGGAAATCTCTCCCCAAAGCCCTACTTATAAATACCATTGCCATATAATCTGGAGGAAAAATCCTCCTGTTTCAAATGCTGGTCCAAGAGCCACATATGGATGTAAAGTGAAAGGCAAAGACACCTATTCCTCAAACTAATGGGGAGGGTTATGAATAAAAAAAATCATTTATTGTCATTTATTGTTAATTAAAACTGAACATAACGTATATGATCATTTCATTTTTTGCCCTCTTGGGAAACTCCCAAAGCCTTTGGAAGATGTATTTGACCTAGTAGTCTTGGGCTGTGTACCTTTAGTCTAAAGCAGCATTTCTCAAACTTAGCAACTTTAATTCTGGCTGGAAATTCTGAGAACTGAAATCCACCCATCTGTAAGTTGCCAAATCTGACCAATATTGGTTTAAGGCCTTACAATCAATTATGGCCTAAGCTGTTCAGGAGCACTCTGTTTTCAGCCTTTCCCTCCTCCTAAAGTTGATGGGAGGAGACTATTGTCCTTTCTTTCCTCTAGAAATTGTTTTGTTTTGAATATTTTTTCAGTGTTGCAGCTCATCTCCTATATCTATTAACACTGTTAGCTGCTGTTCCTGGAACTTTGGAGGACAATGACATTAGCACTGTTAGAAATCTTAATTGTCCTTTTCATTTGAAATAAATGAATAAAAATTCTCATTGAATTAATCTACAGAATTTGTTAGGACTGCATTCTCTTGAGTGAGCATCATTCTCTCTTTTTTTTTGAAGCAGTGTTTTCAATATTTTGTGTAAGTCTAGTTTTAAAAAAATGTTTCATGCATTAAAGTTAATGTAGCTCTTAAAACAGTAGCACACAACATTTTTAAATAAGGAATAATAGTAAAAAAAATCCATCACTGATTATTACTGTTCTTACTATTATTATTTTGTTTTATGACTTCTTACAGACTATTTTTGAAAGAAATTGTCAATCAGATGATTGTGCTGCTGACCTGAAACTTCAGGGTAAACTCTTTCTATCCAGGTAAGTAGCCCCTTTTTTCTCTATTAAAAATGGCTTGTCAGATATTGAGCTGTGAAAATAAAATTCAAAGTTGGAAAGAAGATTTATAAATCTCTTGAGTGCAAGCTGGTAGGTGGTCATGTCAGGTTGAAGGTTATAGGTGAACAAGCAAGAATGGACAGGGACAAATTCTTCAGAACTCTGGAAAGATCTCAACAAAGCTGTAAACTGTCCAAAAAAGGTTGGGTGATAAATTGAATTCTTGTTCCAACTCTTGTAGACTCAATCTCCTTGCTAAAAAAATTAAGATCTCTGAAGAGATCAATCTCTTGTTAAACAGATTTGGCAAGTGAGACTTTTGGTAAGGATATTGATTCCTCCATGTAATCTGTCTCAGGTCAGATTACAGATCACCCTAGTCCATCTAGTCAGAAGGTTTCAAGTTCAAGTTGCTGAAGGTGACTCATTGTAAAAGCCCAGTATTTGCACAGTCATGTTATTGTTTCATACCCAATTTAAGAACTAGGCCACTGATTTTTTTCTAAAATAATATTACATTTTGTTCATCTGACGGTCAAGTAGACAAATGGAAAAAAAACCAATTATACTGTATATTTGTATTAAAATTTAAAATACCTGAGTGTAGAGAGCCGTAGAGATGATCGTGGAGATACTAGACTGAGGAAACATTTGGGAAAAAAATTGCATTAAGCCTGGGAAACAGCAAAGTTTGAAGTTTGATTTTTCCATAATTCATTAGAGTAGGAGAGGAAGAGAAAAACCTAATCAGATTTTTGGTTACTATATCAAACATACAGTCTTTTCAGACTTATGGAATCTTTTTTCCTGACTTAGCCTGTTTTGAAGGGCTGACATTAAATTCATACCATTTGAAAATTGATTTTCTAGATTTTTTGCTTCTCTAATTTTGATATTTTTTCTTAACGTTTTCGCATTTTCAACTATTTGTATGATTGTATCATGCCATTTTCTTTCCTAAAACAAACAATTACAGATACTGATTCCAATAGAAGAGAATATTTGTAGCTCAGGATTGAACTGTGGAGTCCTTGCTATTTTCTGAGCTTGGTTATTTTCCTGCAAAAATTTCGTTGCTAAACTAGATAACATTATTTGTACTTTACTGATGAAGTTCCCTAGTTTGGTAATGAAACATCTGTAGCAAAACAAACTCAGAAACAATTAAGGACTCCACAGTTCAACCCTGTGAGCTACAGATTCATTCAGCAATGAATGAATTTATTTAATAACAGAACTGCAAGGATGCCAGGCATTGTTCATAATATTATGGTAGTAACAACTAAATGTTCAATTGATAATGGAGAGACATTGGTTCATGTGTTATTAATCAGGGTTTAATTATTCCTTCCAATGCTCTGAATAGTAGATGTAGGGCGGAATACAGCAGGAAAAAATCCTATTGACTATTAAAAAAAGCAAGAAGATGGGCAGGAACTACTCTTCGGGCAAAACAAGCAGGTGACCCTTAGCAGTGCAGCTGAAGATGACATCCTGCCCTGTGGATTATATAACACTGTATTCTATGCAATGCCATGATAAGCAGAATAGCTTGAAAACTAGCACTAATGAAAAAAACAGAGTTTGGGTAGTTGTATGCTCTCCACTTCTTGTAAGAGAGAGGCAGAAAGATTTTGTGAATGGACTTGAATGTTGATTTATGAAAATGTGGTATATGTGATATTTGGATGGGAGAAGATAACTTATAAATAATTATTAAAATGGGACAGGTTCAGGGGTGGCTTTTCTGTTCCTGTATTTTTCATTTACTTATGCTTTTCCTGCCCTTTTCATTATAATATATTTCTGACTTTTCATAGTTGGCTCTGTTTGTTTAGCCTGAAAATGTTTTCGGGATTTCTGTCAGCCATCATTCATTCACATACCTTCCAAGCTGTGTAAAATTTCTTTTTTGCTTTCATTATAAGTATAAAAAATTGCAAGACAAAAAAGAAAACTTCATTCTGAAACTGAAATTAGAAATCTTCATTGAGAATAGGTATAGGCTCAGAAATACTGCTTTATTGCAGATTCAGTATAGATGTGATATATTTGTGGTGTTTATATAGCATGTGGTTCACAATAGAAATTATAAACAACGCAGTCCTATTTATTTTAATGGCTTTGGGTGCAATTGAAATGTGTGGATAAGAAAGATAATTTTTATCCTAAAGCCAGTGTTTATTTTATACAGATATGACCATTTTAATAATGCTGGCAATTATTCTGGACCTGAATTATTCCCAATTCTGTCCCATTTTTTAAGGGGAGAGAGTGACTCGGGCTTGCTGAAAGACATTTTAATTGTCAAGTTTTTGTTATTAATCTATTGATAATAGTTACAATGTGTTTCAGTTTAATAAATGTTTCTCTCTTTAAAATAATATAAAATACTAAGTGGATACTAAGATTTTCTATAAGAGTATACAAAAACATCTAATATGTTTTGGTGCCATTGGAAAAAAGTACTTAGAGGTGAACTAACTGAAAAGATGGAAGTAACTGATTTTTGGTTGGAGACCATTGAGATGGAATTTATTTTGAAGTGAAGCAGGGTGCTCTTAACAGTGTAATAGATAGTTAATGTAGGCATTTTACCATGATCATCCATTCCAAATTGGGGAATAAATACACTTTTTTTGAAATGCAACTGATTCATGAAAAATATAGTCACTTGGCAGTGGTCCAAAGTAGAACCCAAAATTGATAAAATTTGTAGCATTTCCTATAGTTTTTCCTCTTTGCTATCCTATTTCTTGTCTAAATCTATTATTTGTGAATAGACGATGTTTGAGGAAACCGTACAGTTCTTGGTTCCCAAACACATTCCTAATAAGTACTAAATCTGAAATAAGTAAAAATAAACATTGTTAGTTCAAAAAACAGGCAGCTTTAAATATACTAAGATTAACAATCTTCCTGGGCTGTGATGGCTTAAGTTTGGCTTCATAAAGACCAATTTGACAGATTAATTTTGTCCATTAGAAGTATATCCTGTCTTCTCCAGAAAATCAATTTAGTGAACACAGAACTCGCTTCATTCAGTATATTGCTGAATCAGTCTTGTGAATTAGGTTAGGACAATCTTGTGATTGGTCCAAAGTACTAAATGAGATTCTGCAGTTAGGCTTGAATTGTGTTCCAAGTTCTGATCCAGCTTTCTAATTACTGCTGTCCCTGATCTGGATAAAGCTACTTGTTTAAAAGAACAAAAGTAATATAGTGGTTTAGTAGTAACCTAGGACAGGTGAGATTCAATCCATTCTCAGACTTGAAAATTCACTGAGTGATTATGGCCCGTTACTCTCCCTCAGTTCAGCATAGCTTCACTAGGTTGTTGTTGTGGAGGCTGTGTGATAAAAGATCCCCATATAAATATTCTTGAGATGATTTCTACTGAGTGGAGTAACTCATTGCTTTTCTCCTAACATTAATTTAGTTACATTACTAATTACATTAGTTACATTAAGTGCTTTATTAATTTATTTAGTTTAATTAGATTTCATAGGAAACATTTGCCTATTTGCCTGAATTTTATAATACTTTTATACAATTCTTCCAGAACATTTTACTACTAGTACTTATCCATTATGCTTATAATTTAAAGTTATAATACATAAATAAAATGAGTAAATAAGAAATGAGAAAATTAGGGACATTGAAAAATTCAGCTGGCAATTATAACAAAGCTACTTTAAAATGTAAAAAGCACAAAAAATGACCATTACATTAGACTATTGTCAAAATCTATATGTCCAAAGAACATATGGATGTTTTGTTCTGGAGAAAATGCAGAATACAGTGGTATCTCTCAAGACAACTAACTCGCAAGACGTGAAACTTGCAGGACGACCAAAAAAAGTTTAATAAAATTTATTCTGCTAGATGAGCCGCGACTCACACAACAAGCAAACTTCGTGCGCTACTTGTGTGTCATCAGTCAGCACGCTCTGTGTTTCTCGTTCAGGCAGCAACTCCACGCAAGAGTTCTGCCAATGCGGTAAACGCACGTATGTGTTCTACCTCTACCGCATGCTTTACTCCATTGTTGCACAGACGGCAACCCCGTGCGAGAGTTCTGCCGATACGGCAAGCGCACGTGCACATTCTGGCAACTCTGCTGCGTGCAGTTTACTCCGTTACTGTGCGTGTGACTGACCTTGCCAGAAGCCTGATCGCAATGAGCCCCCCTCTCTCAT
>JANHZU010003351.1:43823-54257 GCA_032468055.1 Acrochordus granulatus
AGCAGCCAATGGCCAGAATCTGCCTCAAAGCAGATCCATAAGTGCTGGTTAATTTGTTCTGTTTCTGCTTTATATTGTGTGTTCATCATTGTTACTTGTTTCAAATATTAGGGACAATCATTCCTACCTCAAATTCTGTTGAAAATGATTTTTTTGTGAATATTTTGGGGCATTGAATGGATCATCTGACTTTCCATTGTTTCCTATGGGAAACCTCACTTCAGTTTAAGAGCGTTTTGGATTAAGAGCACTCTTGCAGAGCAAATTATGCCCCCAATTGGAGACTCCACTTTATTTATGGGTTAAATCCACCTTTTTAAGAACTTTCGATGTAATAGTAAAAGCACAATCTGGTTTTCATCAATTCTGCCTTTCTGGGATTAGATCAGGAAGAAACAAAAGCTGAATTCATTCATTTTGGCCTTTCAGTGTGGCATTAGTTTATTAAATGCTTTTGTGCAAATAAGAGGCTTGTCAAAGTTCCAGTTCTTTACAGCACATTCTAGCAACATCTTCTAGGCAGAGTTAATAAAAACACATTTAACATTCTCCAGGACAAACCAGAATGAGAATTCATGAATCTGCCTTCACATAAATGTGCAGAACACTATCTACATCACTGCTAATGGTTCAATGATGCATTGATAAAATGCACTATGTTCTACCTCTTCCATAAGCTGTTCGCTCATTCGCTTCCCCAAACATGAATTCTTTGTGCTAAAGAAACGTGGCTCAACTTTAGTTTTTTTTAACATTTGGATAATGACAACCCAGCTGATTTATTGCCAATGCTAAGGAAGGATGGTACCACACTGGAGTTTGCCATTCATACATCATTGTTGGCAGTCCATATCCAGTGACATCACAATCCAGAGCAGCAAACTGGTCTCAGTAATTCTCTTGCAAATTGAAGTCTTTTTCCTAATCCATTTCTTACTGATTTATTCCAGATGTCCAAAAATTTAAAGACTCAGGAAGCTGTTCACTTTGAAGAAGAACCCTAAACTCGCCTCTTATTACTGTCATCTTGTGGATTTGAAATTCTCTGGGCCTCAGATCAATCAATTTTTTTAGTGAAGGATCTACATGCTATGAATATAATGGTGATTCCTTCAAATTGGACATTAGTTGCTTTTTTTTCAGTTTGGTTCTTTTTTCCTCCTTAGTGATAGACTGTGTTCTGTACTTTGGACTATTTAAATGCATGTATTATCTTTGTTTTGTGTGGGTTTTTTATACAAGAAATTAGTATCTGCAGACATTGGCCTAGAGTGGTTATGCATTATTACTCTACTGAAAAATAAATGCATAGTTTCAGTGTGAGTAAATTGTTTAAATATTTGAAAAAGCTGCCCCTTTGCCTGAATTAATTAAGCAAATAGCATGAAAGATTTAAATCATTTTAACTGGTTCTTCTCAGTATACTGAAGAAGAATATACTGAGAATATTATTTATTGATATTTTAATCACCTTTAACAGCTTTATAAAGTTGTTTATAAATCAAAACCAGTGTTTTGAATGGCACTTGGAAGCCTACTAGCAGCAAAATAGGGCCTTTAAGATTGTTATGTGTAAATGGCATCTAAGAAGCAGGTTACTGCTATATTTCTATCAATTACAGTTTCTGAGTGGTCTTTGTAAGCAATCCTGTGTAGAGCACATTGCAGTAATCTACATAAGAAGCAACAAATGCATGAACTACTGTTCTACTTGGCCTGTTAACTCCAAGTAGAATCTACAGTAGATGTCCAGTCTGTACACATGTGAGAATGCTGAGAGTTCCTCTCCTGTGTGAGCTTCATTGGAAAACTAGAAATGCTTTTTAGCTGTGTCTTCAACCCTCTTGGATAGCTTGATCTTGGCTATCTGCATGGCATCCTGCCTCTTAATATTTAGGAAGGATGTGAAAAGTAACTATTTCATAGAGCTTTTATCATATAGCCCCTGGGATAACAATTGTATGATGAGGAGAATTAGAGTTTCAATAAGCTTTTGTTGCATTGTTTCTGGTATAATTTTTGTAAACTGCCATTGCTTTGTACTATGTACTAAACTGGCATGAGTTCTTAAGGAATGTGATGGAATAAAAATAATATGTCATTTATGTAAGCGAGCAAGCAAACAAATAAAAAATAAATGACATATTATTTTCAATGTGCTGCTTTAAAAGTATCTGACCATAGAGAAGTTAGAAGATTTTAGGAGGATGTTTTCTTTAGACTATTGTACCAAAAGTACTTACATATTTAATTATTCTAGCAGGGACTGTCATAGGCATTTTGGTGCTTATTGTCAGACATTTCATTAGAATTACTTGGGCAACTCAGACATAAGATGTCTGAATAAAAGCACAACAATAATATAATGAAATTAAATTTGTATCACTATATTCTTGTTGAATTAACTCATTTTCTGATCTTGTTTGATACCCTAAGTTAGCTGCCTATGGATGCTGTTTTTCTTGGCTGAATGGAAGAACCAGCCTATTTTCTGCTGTTATGACTGTCCTGAAGGAAACATTAGATAAATGGCAGCTAATGAATTTCTGAAGCAGATACATAAATATATTTAGGATTCACATCAAAAGTTAAAGGGCATATTGAAGCAAAGAGGCCATAGAATACAGAATCTTTGCTCTCTCTCCCCCACTTATACCAAATGCGTTAAAGCTGCATTGTTTTCAAGATCTGAGACATATATAACATGGAAAGCCCTATCACTAGGTGGAACATATCAGTGGAATTACCTGTATGACAGGCTACCAGGGAGATTAGTCTTAGGGGCTGAAATATAACATATATAAACTGCTTTGGGATTTCAGACAAAACCTGGTGTCTTTGTAACATTATGCTTGTTTATTCATTATATTTCCATAATGTAAAATGTAATGCATCTTTCAGCCCCGTAATGATGTTATGAATAATCATTGTAGATGGTATACATTCTGCATGCATATATAACAAATTTATATAACCAATTTCTGCAATTATGAGTAGTTATGATATCCTTATGAGTGACTTAATCTAACAGCCTGTTGTCAATACAGAAAGTATAACTTTGAAAAAATGTAAAATCCCTTCAGGGATTTTCTTGTAAATTTTCTCAAAACAAAGCAAAATCACTGTAGTATTTTCACATTCTATACTCATTGATTTTGGTAAAAATCATACCAGCAAAGATTAATTAAATAAGATTTAATTAATCTGATCTGCAAGGAATTCTGAAATAATAACTTTTGGCTTAGATCACAGTGACAGTCTTAACAGGCATGTCCAACCTTGGCAACATTAAGATGTGTGGCCTCATAGCTGGCTGAGGAATTCAGAGAGCTGAAGTCCACACATCTTGAAGTTGCCAAGGTTGGATACCCATGGTCTAGGAGGAGAACCAGCACATCCTTTTGCTTTCATTTTGTCATCTGATAACAGAAGAGTTTCTTTGGCTCATATTTCACACAGTTTTTTTTTCACGATGATTTTAAAAAAAGAAGAAGAATGAATGAATAGCCAAGTGTTAACTTACTGCTCTTTTTCTGCAGTGTTGATGACAGGGCTCCTTATCTGGCTTTGGGGGCTGTGAAGAACATCTCGCTGAACATCACCATCTCTAACACTGGGGATGATGCTTATGATACAAACATCGCTTTCAACTTTTCCAAAAAGCTTTTCTTTATCAAAATGTGGCAAAAGGTAGGCACAACCAGCAAATCAGAGAAGCAAGTTAATCACTTTTGCTGTTGTTAAACTGAAGTCACTGAAATTTGTATTCACCACTTCTATTTGTAGCAAGGGATATACAACAGAGCCTAAATCTGCTATTTATTTTGATTGATTTTCTCCCTCCCAAAAAAATTAAATGAAATCTTCTAAATAGAAAGAACTTTGTTTAGTTCCTGAAGTATTTTATATGAAGTGTTATGACAGTAAAATCAAAGTGTAATCAAATTGTTTGGTTGCTTGTAGTTCTTTAAGTTAATAATGTTGTAGAAATCAGTCAAATGTAGACAGTAATCCACAAGTCTTCCCAAATAGTATCTTAGTTATCTAGAATTTTTGACTGAATGAATTCACATAGAATTAAAACACTGATGAGCAGTGATTATGTACCAACAGAAAGACCTTCCTTCTTTCCTCTATATAATTAGAGACTGGTTGGTTGGAATTAAGAAACAAACATCTCAATACAAATTCTACTCTTTACAATGTCACAATATTTATACAGTGATTGGAGCTTGTGTCATTATGGTCTAAAATTTATTTTGTCATTTGCCACACCATAAACACCTCTGTTTCTTCTTTCCTTCTTGCAGCCTAATTCCTCCTTCCATTTTAAGGTCTGGGTTAGTCTCTCCCCCAAAAACATAACAGTGGCTCCAAGAATGCTTGTGTAAATAAATATTGAAAATATTTTGGTAGCGTGAAATTTATTTATTTATTAGTTTATTTATTTATTTAAAAGCTTGATATGTCTTCCCATCTTAAGAAACTCTGGATGGCTCACAACAACAAATTCATCAATGCTATTAGATTTTCTGCTTTCATTTTTTCTATGGAAACTTGAAAGCATAATTTTGTAAGGTTTATTGTAAATATAATAATTGTATTAGGGAATGCATATTTTATTCTGTATGCCCTTACTTCCCTATAACTCTGCTTCATAGGATATGATTATCTCTAAATATATATTGCTACATTGTATTACTATATGTAGGCTTGTTAAGAATACTAAGCTATCATAAAGGCAGAAATTAGAAATTCCCATTATCACATTCCTTCCAGACTCTAGCTGATAATGGTTTTGCTGAAAGTGTGAAGGGAGTTATCCCTTGCCATCAAATCCTTCCTTTATTGTCTGTTTCTTTAGTTTTGTGAAAACGTGTATTTTTATATGCTGGGAATGAAGAATTAAGATTTTGATGGATTCATTGAGATTCTTTCCAGATATGTCGACCATTGGCATATGTGAATATTGTATCTCTGGTGTTCAGAGATTATGCTCATAATCTCCAGAGATATTATGCTCATAATCCCCACTCAATATATGAAAGGTCTGGGATGAACATCCTGTACTGTATGTGTGATCGTATAGAAAAATGCATTTGTAATAGGGAGGTAGAAGAAATTTATACTTGATAAATAAGGCAAGAATGTAGCCTTTGGTTGACACTGAACTTCAATGCATATTTTTAATGGTATCCTTAACATTCCAATGTTCTTTAAATAAATTGTTCCTTGGATCAAAGGAATCAAATTTCCCCATAAAGGAAAAGTGGTATAAACATAACCATGTTAAATTGACTATTTTTCTTCTTGATAAGATTTATGTGGTTTCCTCTTGACAGTCATTGGGTGTGAATAGGGAAGGTATTTCCTTGACATCATATTAATTATTTTTAGTTAACCTTCCCTGCTTCTCAAATTCCATGGAAGATTAGCTGAATAATTAACTAGAAAGAAAAGGTCAGTAGCTAGCAAAGACCCTTGTGCTTTATCTTCAAGAGAAGTTTTTTTTCTTGATAGAAGATTTGGTCACTCCATCACAGCTGTTGAGATGATGGTTCCCATGCCTGAAATTATATGGTATCTGTATTGGGTCACCATATATATTTCACATGTCTACAGAAGAGAATACTAGAACCTTCTCTGCAAATTCCATCTCAGGTCTATCATGTAACCCATTGATAAAATCCCTGCGATATACCATGCCCTGCCATTTCCTATGGCTTGTTTTTTCATATGCCTCCTACATACTTCTTAATCAATTACATGTAATAATAAGCTTTCATTTATCTACTGTATTACAGCTACAATATAGGGAAATGGTAATTGGTTCTTTGTTTCAGAATGCTTATGTAAATGTTAACAAACGTATATTAAATGTAGAGACATCACATGTCTAATATTATGATTAAAGAAAAAACTGTGTTCTGGCTCAGTAATTATTAAAGTGGCATTGAGTTCTATGGCTGGCTCTCATTTCTTTTAGCTGTGAAATTTCATGAGCTATATTAATTACATTTCTTAGCAAGCCACTGTTCCTCCACATTGGGATAAGAAAGCGCATACTAAGTGATATTTAAATGGTTTCATTTATTGAGCTGTTTCATTTCTCCCCCCCCCTTCCAGTCATGCCATGGATACACACTAAATTGGTATTTTTTGTAGTTAGAAAAGTTGGTCAAGAGCATATAGTTGAGGAAAATTCTTTTTCCAAAGTTGGGTGGTTACTTATTCATGTTGCATCATTGTATAATTGCACTGCAGCTTATTTAGTGGGGAAATAGAACTGGTAATAGCAAGCAATGCTATCATACCTGAAGTTCTCTCCTCTAATGCCTTAAATTTGCATCGATTATATACAAGAATCTTTTTTAAAAAAAAATATTTTCTCTATAAATGAGTTCCAAATTTCATTATATTTGTCAATACAAAGTCTACATCTATAGGCAATCTGCTCATAAGTAGTAAGTGCAGTTAGGTTTTCAAGCCATTCAATAAATGAAGCCATATATTTATTTTTCCAGTGTTGCAGCTTATTGGGCATGAACATCCATTTATGTTGTCTGGTTGTCATATTCCATGTACTAGGTATAATTCAAAAGAATATTATTCTCTCAAAATGTTAGCTTATGTCACACAACCATATTTATATAATCCAATCCTTTCTCACAAACTTGGTAAATATAGAATGTTATAGAAATACATGTTTTGAAGAAGCATTATCCTACTTATAATTCCAACAAAATGCTCTTTTTTGACAGTTCTTTTCCTTACAAGTGTAATGGAATTCAGTAAATTCTAAATGTTATTTTTTGTTATTTAATCATAATGTGAGGTCTATTGATTTATGACAGAAGTTAAAACATTGTCCCATTGTCTAGATAATATAGGAATCTCTAGTTATTTATTTTGTTCCTTGCTTAACATCTGCATATCAAACTTATTTATTAATAATAAATATCTATAAAAATGAATAGTAGTTTATTTTAGCTTTAAAGGATTTAATAAGTTGGTAACTCAGAAGCCAAAAATACTGCTGGCCCAAAAATATTATTAAGAAATGTTGTAACTGTAAATACTACTCCTTTTTGGAGCACAATTGAGTGCCTACAGGCCATTCCTTCCTCTGGAAGGAGTTCAGTCTAAATTTTTGAGAACCATCTTTTAAACACCTTGTTGCATTTCAAACATGGTGCTTTGCCATGAAGCTGATCTACTTAAAACTGAAACTTCTGCCTGGATTTACATATTCTTCTCCTGGCTTAAGCTTTCCTTCCTCCAATCAGTTTGACCTCTTTAATTATGACCAACAGCTTCTAGTGCTACTGAAGCCACGCAATACACGACAAATTGCAAATTTACATCTATTCATGGCCAGCCATCACCTTGATGGGCTATGAAATATTCATTAGCTGATCTCAAGCAATGGACTATTGATCTAGAGCTGTGAGCAGAATTTCCAGCTCTACTCAGAAGAGTAGAGTACTCCTTGAGCTACTCTGCACCTCTTCTCCAACCAGCTAGATAACTCAGTTGCATAACAATCCCAAAATTCAGAAGGGCCTTTTCTTTAGCCAGATTCAATGCCCTTCCAACAGCTGTTACTGAAGGAAAATCCCAAAAATCCCTTTTGAACAGAGACTGGATCAATGTGGTGGAGGAAAAATTGAATTGATGGAATATGCTGTATTGCCCTCTGATTCTGACACCTAATAAAAACATCCCAGACTCTCTTTTGGAGCAGTCTCTTTATTTTGTATATAACAAAAACTAATAGCAATTAAAAAAGAACATAGATATACAGAGTGCAACAACTTTGTTTTTTATTTGTTTTTTGTACAGACAACATAATTTCTTAAAGGACTAAACAGAAGTTCTGAAATGTAATCCTTCTACCATTTTTTGTACACAGTAAAGAAAATGTGTTCATGTTTCAAGTATCTGGAGAATTTTGTTTACTTATGGTTAAACTTATGGCTTTCTACTTCTGACAGGCAACTAAACCAAAGAACATGATGTTGGGCAGGCAGCTAATTTATTTTTCCCCTCTAAAGCAAAGGTTCCTCATCTTATTTAAAGAGGCACAGAAGAAGTTGAGGTTGAAATGACGCTTTTATTTTACCTCCCAGTATTGCCTCTTATCCGGTATTACTGGATTGGCGGACGATTAAACAAAGAAAAAGAATATGTAGTGCTTCCAACTCCATTGGGGGGGGATAATGAGAATGGGTATATATCTAGACATGGCTAATTTTTTACTTGAAATGTGACAAGAAAATGTTCCTATCTATCTAGAGTGAAGCTGAATCTTTGGGGAATTGAGAATTCATATTTTGCAAAAAATATATTTTCTGATATATTATCACAATACATTGAGATTCAAAATAAAGATTGTGAAGATCTCTGTAGCTCAATAAATTATTCAGTTTTAGAATTTGATATACAATCTTTAAATAGATTCAAGGGGACTTTGTTTCCATTATGGATCAGGCTAGCTGCTATGTAGTAACACATAGTTAGTTAAATTTTGTGTAATTTAACAAGGCCTTAATAAAAATATCATAGTGAACATTCCCTTGCAGTCCACACTCTGTTTTGTATAATTGACAGATTCACAAGTATTGCCAGGAATGAGATCCCCATATTTGAGATTTTTCTTAATCATAGGTGAGCACTGTGAAATGCTGGTAGAACATGAGAAATGGCTGTGCTTAATATTGATGTAAGAAACCTGACCTATTCAATTTTCTCTTTACATTATTATTGATCATTTTCTAGCTTTTTTAGAAGTTATATTTTATACTTGGAACATGTTTTTGAAAGCAAATAAAAACTTACATATATGTATATTGGAGAAGAAAACCCTAAATTTCACATAGAGTTTAATAGGAAAAGATTAGAAAGTAATGAGAAATAGATTTAGAAGGTATAGAGGAAAACTCTAAGCAGATATTACAGCTACTATATTCCACTGTTAAGTCCATGTATACTCGTGTATAAACTGAGAATTTTGTTCCAAACTGGATCCTAAAATTGGCTTTGGCTTCTCTGTGGACCATTGCTCAATTTTTTTTTCAAACCACAGGTTTTAAATGCTGAGGAAATTGTGAATAGTTTTCTGCCTTTAACTGCACACATTTCTGGTAGGTAGATAACTTTGTCTAAAAATCGCTAACAGTTAGCATACAATTCAGCTTTCAAGTTAAAACTTATTAGTAAATCAGAAGACATGAACAATTCTTTTGCTGCCAGAAAATTTGAGGTAAATGAATAAATTCCATTTTGGTAATTTAATCATATATTAAATATATAATCAGTATTTTGATCACCATTTTGCAGGTTGGCTTATTGTGGGTGGCACATTTTTTCCTGGTATTTTGGTTCAATTTTACAGGTTGACTTACCTATGGATATGCTTATATATGAGTATATATGGTAATTAAATAAAACAGATCATATTCTAAACCTTTTATACAAATGACCGTTACTGAATAATGATTCTGAGTTAGTTATGATGATTTTTATCTGAGGGAATAAAGATGATTTTATGGGACTTAATTCATGAAGATCAGAGTGGGTTTTTGCCTAAAATATAACTGAATGACTATATAAAAATGTATGTGGTATTTTAAAATATTTGGAACAACATAATGAAAAATAAGTAGCACTGATTTTAATAATTTGAACATGAGTTTCTTGTTTGAAAGTTTCAACAATATGGACTATGGTGACAATTTAATCAAATGGGTGAAATTGATTTGTACTTTATACTTGATTTATACAAAAGGCATAAAATGAGTAATTAACAAAGCTTCACAAGATAACAGAAAGGTACTAGATAAAGATGCCCTTTGTCATTATTGCTATTTATTTTAACTTTGAAGTACTGGATAGATGAGATGAGATAATTGTTGGAATAACAAAAGAGAAACTTATAAATATGGGTGTTTGCTGATGCCCTGGTGACTCTTGGAAGATTGTCTGGAAGAAATAGAAGTATTAATGGAAATACTAAAGGATATTGGCTTTAAAATAAACAAAAGACAATGATGTTAACAAAGAATATAAACATCAAAAAACAAAAGGAATTGATGGAAAAAGCTGGTTTTAAGATGGAGAAAAAAGTGACATAGATATCACAATGACTAATGTGAATTGTACATTACAGCAGAATAATTATGTTAAGACATGGAATGAAATCAAGAAAAATATACAGTGGAACCTTGGATTGCAAGTACCACAGTTAAGGAATGCTCCGCAAGATAAGCAATTTTTTTTAATAAAATATTAACAAGCAAAAACTTACAAGACAAGCTTCATGTGATGAACTTGCATGGGAAATCTCACAATGGAGCTAATGGTTCTTCTCTCTCACTGCGTAAAAAGCATAAATTAAGTGAAAGTCATTCAAGAGAAAGAACTCCCAAGATTCAG
>JANHZU010003351.1:97483-111761 GCA_032468055.1 Acrochordus granulatus
GAAAAATCCAATCCAGATGCCTGTTTTTTAAACTTTTGTTGCAATGCAATTACCCTGGACGAGTGAGAGTCTTCACAAAACAAAGAGTAGGAATAAATAGAAGTTTCTTACAATGGAGGAGTATAACTAGTAGGATCTCCCAGGATCAGAACAAGCTGTGATTAATGGGGAAGAAAATCTTGAAGTAATGATAAAAGTTCAATGAAGGTGTCAATACTGGAGATAGAGAAGATTCAGAAGAGGACAACTAAAATTATCAAGGAGTTGGAGCACCTTCTCTATGAGGAAAATTGCAACATTTAGGGTTTTAATCTAGAAAGTAGATAAATTAGAGATGACATATTTGAAGCATACAAAATTATGTGATATAGATGAAGTGAACAAATGGAAGCTGTTTGTCCCTTTCTAAAATATTAGAACCATCCAATGAAACTGAATCTTGAAATAATCAAGACAAAGGGAAGGATTTTGTACACAGTATGTAATTTAACTTTGATATTTGCTATCATGCAGCTGGCTATCAACTTGGCTTCAAAAAAAGCTTAGACTAAGTCATGGTGATATTTGTTATTAACCTTATTAGCAATGTGACTGCTCCAAAGGTCACTTACTGGGAGGCTAGTTGGCTTCCTTGTGCAGTTGTTTGGCTATTATGATTGCTGGGCGAGATGCACTTTCCTTGCCCCACCATGCCTAGGTCCACTTATCTTTCCATCATTTCACTCCATCCTGCACACAGGCCTCATTCTTGTAATGGTTTGGAAGTTTGCATGATGTGGAAAGGAGGCATTTCAAACCATTGTAAGCACAATGACATTCTTTGCTAGCAAAGCCAGCATTCTGAAAGGCTCAGAATCCTCAGCATTTCAGAATGCCTAGGCTCAGAAACTTCAGGATTTTCTCCAGAATGTATCTTTTTTGCTAGCATCCTTCTCATCTCCAGAGGAGAAAATGTTAAGGTTTTGAGTCACAGCATTCTGAAATGCTAAGGCTTAGAGTCTTCAGCATTTTCTCTTCTGGAATCTACTTCTTCTCTAAGAGACTTTCAAAATGCCAGTTTTACGAGCTTTTTTGCCAGATATGAGGTCCATTCTTCAAGAATGCGGAAAAATTTCCCCTCCCTGAGCAGAAGGAAGGGAAAATCCCTCAGTGCACTGAGGAAATGGACCTCACATTCTCCCTTCCCTACATTTGCAACCTTCCTTGCCAGTTTCCCCAGAAGATCACAGGGCATTTTGCAGCTAGTCATAAATGCCTGATTTTCCAAGCAACTGAAATATGGTCATGTGCCTGGGAGGGAGGGTAGCATAATGTTGTATGATGCCCAGAAGTTTTACAGGGTATAAGTCACCTATTCTATGGTCATCGTGACTGCAAACAGTTAAAGACTACCTGTAAATTTGAATGCCTTTACACATTCTAAACAATTTTTTTGGTGATATATATTATCATTCTCTGTAAGATTATAACATAGGATAGATTTCCATTCTTTCAGATACATATTTTCCCATTATTCAATCTGTACATTAAAATTACAATTTTCACTTCACTTTATCAGTAATTCTTTCACTTGTTCTAATGTTACAAATTTCAATGAAAGTTTATCCATTTTAGCAGTTATATATTCATCATTTGTTCACAGTTCTTGCCAGGCTCTGCTTTTTTCACAGGAATTCCCCCAGAATTTTTTGCCTAGGAAAGTCTAGATAAGCCTCAAGGCATTTGGGAGGGAGAGAATTTGCCCTCTTATGTTTACTTAACAGTTCCAACTAATTTCCCACTTGAGTTACCTTCCCAATTGGGATGACTGTTGTCTAATATTTCTACTTCAAACTTAACAGTACAATGTTCAAAACCATAATTTTTTTGTCTACTTTAAATCCATCTAATAATTATAAATAAGAAAACCACAGACAACTATATGCTCTACTACCAGCTTTTCTCTTGCATTTTTCCTCTTGACAAAATTTTTGTTGTTCAGTAGTACAATCGTATCTGACTCTTTGTGACCCCATGGACTGTAGTACACCAGGCCTCCCTGTCCTGCACTGCCTCCCGGAGTCCACCCAAGCCCATGCTCATCACACTAACTATGCTATCTAACCATCTCATCCTCTCGTCCCCTTCTCCTTTTGTCTTCAATCTTCCCACCATCATGGTCTTTTCTAAAGAGTCCTATCTTTGCATTATGTGGCCAAGGTACAGTGGTGCCTCACAAGACGAGACTTATCCATTCTGGAAGAACACTATTAGTGTGAAATGCTCTTAAAGCGAAAAGAGGTTTCCCATAATAAACAATGGAAAGTCAGATGATCCGTTCCACGCCCCCAAAAATATTCACCAAAAAATTATTTTCAACATAATTTGATGTAGAAATGATTGTTTCTAACATCTGAAAAAAATAACAATGATTAACACACGATATAAAGTAGAAATAGAGCAAACTAACCAGCACTTACGGATCTGTTTCGAGGCTACTGCTAGGCCGGCTGCTGCCCGGTGCCCCCTGCTGTCTCGGAGGATCCGCTGTCGCCACTGCTGAGGCAAAACTGCCTTTTCCCTCAGCAATGCTTTTCCAGGGGTCTTTTATGGGTGGTTTGGAAATATTTCTTGCCTCCGTACTATGAGGGGAGAAGAGACGGGCAACAGGGGTCAGGCTTGTATGTTTTTGTGTTCATGCGTGCTTTGAGAACAGTCCCAGCTGGCGCGAGGGAGACGAGAAAGAGGAGGGGGAGGGGACTGCCTGGAGGGAGAATCTGGAGTCTGAAGTCTCGGGAGTTCCATCTCTTGAACGTCTTTCACTTAATTTACACTGTTTACGCAGTGAGAGAGGAGAACCGTCGGCTCTGTTGTGAGATTTCCCATGTGAACTCATCGAGCGGTACTCATCTTGCAATCAGGATGGTGCAAATTGTTGATGTTGATCTGCTATACATTTTGGCAAGGTCAGTCACACGCACACCTCTCTCATGCTTCTTGATGATTTCCTTCTTCAGGTCTACCTGAATCGCCGCCTTCTTATCGCCTTTTATTTTGCACTTCTTCAAGGGGCTTCACATACACACACACACTCACAGTACAGCACACACACAGTAACAGAGTAAACCACATAGCAGCTTAGGTAGAACGCGCACATGGTTGCCGCCTGAACAGTAATGGAGTAAACCATGTGGCAGCGTTGGCAGAACACACATGCCATTGCTGCCTGAATGGGAAATACAGAGTGTACTGACTGATGTAAGTTATCGTGCAAAGTTTTGCTTGTCTTGTGAGTCGCCGCTCGTCTAGCAGAATAATTTTTGTTAAAATTTTTGCTCATCTTGTGAGATGCTCGTCTTGTAAGGTACCACTGTAATATGGAAATTTAACTGAAAAGCACAAATTGATGTAGTAAAAGTATACCTTAAAGACTTTGTTTTAAACTAACTCTGGGTCACTTGTCATTTCTTAATGTTATATATAATAGAGAGAAAGGAATGAAGTTTGGAGTTTGAATCAATATAACCCCTGTGCTGCTAATACCCAGTTATATCTTTCAACTCAAGGCTGGACAAATGAGGCTGTAGAGTTTCCCAAGGCCTGGAGGCTGTCTGGATTTGGATCTCCAACTCAATCGTATCAAGATTATGGCTATTTAGGTCACCCAAGTCTGAGGATATTCTAATATCCTTTGATCTTGGATAGGATGTCACTTTCCCATTCAAGAGTGTGCTTGATTGAAGAGTTTTCTTGGACTCACAGTTCCTATTGGATGAACAGGTGGCTAGAAAAAATGTTTGCCCAGCATCTGGTGGGCCAGTTATGTCTTCCTAGATTGGGGAGCTCTTCAGCCAGCTATTCATGACTATTGCAACATTCTGTGCATGCGGCTACCCTTGAAACCTCCTTGAAAGTTGAAATGATTCAGATAGCAGTGTACTCAGTGATGGGCATATCTTGATAGACTCATGTATCACCTCTGTTTTGTGTGGTGCCCACACTGCTTCTGAGTGTGATTCAAGATGTTGTTACTATCTATAAAGCCCTACATGGCATAAAGTCTGCTACTTGAGAAATCACCTATTTCCATTAGTATCTACCCTGTCAGTTTGATCTGGTAGAATTGGCACCATCTATCTGTTTGGACCCTGAAACACACTGCTACTTTATCTGCACTTGATCTTTGGAATAAGGTTTCTCCTCAAGATCTGACTGGCCCATATCCTGCTGGTTTTTGGAGGGCCTTGGAAACCTGACTCTTTACCCAGGCCTTTGGCAAGGGAGACTAAAGCTTCCTTTTAACCTGGGTTTTTTCCCTTTGTATTGTCATCCTGTATCTTTAGCCTTTTTTGTTTGTTTGTTTGTTTCTTGTTTACTTATTTTTAATGTTTTAAAAAACTTGTAAACTATCCAGAATTGTTAGAGTGTCTTATGGTTGGTTACATAGTCAGCCAGATGTTAGATTGGAGTAGGCATTTTTATCCACCTGTCAAATCCTTCCTAAGGACTTTGACTAGGCAGATCTTCTTGTGTGGTGGTGTTAAAGGTATTGTTGCAGAATGCAAGCTTTTCCAAGTAAAGCTGCTTTTTGCAATTGACTGATGGTGACTTTTGTTAATACCCATGAAGCTCAAGTGATGCTCCGTTTGTTATGGGGTGCACCTATGTCCCTTATTACTATTGATACTAACTTTGCTTTATTTTGACATAGTTCTACTTCTATTTGCAGGTTTTTGTTTTGTGATTTTCTCCAGTTTCTTCTATTCTGCTTTTCTCTAGGTATTGCCATGTTCACTATCCAGATTCTTTTTGTTTTTCTGATCAGCAGTTGTTAAGTTGGGATGTTATGTGACAAGTGCTTTTCTGTTTGAATTCTAAAGTCCCAGAGTATTTGAGCTTCTTCATTTTCTATTATTTTATTTATTTTGGATCCTTCCAAACAAATACCAGACAAACGGTATTTCTTGCAAATCTTCCAATGCATCTTTGTTGCTACTTATAATAATGTATTATAATAATTACATTATTATAATACATTATTATAATAATGATGTCATGCCATTATTTGTGTGATATTTTTGCAGCAAGTGATTAGTTGTTATTGTTATTATTATAATTGTGCTTGCATAGTCAGCCAGATATTTAGACTGGATTTAGCATTTTTATTATTAAAAGCATTAAAAACTATAAAATGCAATCATAAAAGATAAATATGAGTGAAGGGTTGACAATAATAATGGAGTCACTTCACCAGTTTGCCAGTTTCCCAGGTCTAAAGGTACAGCTAAGTCTGAGGCATCTTCAGAAAAACAGAAGGGATGATGCTAGCCTAACCTTTGGGGGGAAGCTATTCCACAACACAGGGCACAGTGGAGAAGGCTTTCTTTTTTATATATTTCAGTCAACTTTCTAAATTATTTAATATCATTTTTATTATGATAACTTACATGGAACAAGCCATTACTTGATTGTGTTGATCCCAAAAAAATAGAGATACAAAATTCAGATATTTGCTAAACCTTATTATAGTGATTGGACTCACAGCATCTTAAGCCAAAACTGAGCAAAGTATTTAATAGCTTAGTTCAGTACGTGAACTAGTTATAAAGTAGTCCAGAGAAAATAAAATCAGAGCTTCTGCTCCAGGCAGGATGGAACAGCAAAACTTATTAAAGAAAAAGCAAAACTCATCAGGAAAAAATCCTCAGTTTCTACAAACAAATCCATGAAGTTCTTAGTTTATGTCCAATTAATTGCTTCCATTGTCTAAAAAAATGGTCAATAAATTTCTTCAGCACATGGAATTCTTCAAAAAAATGGTCAATAAAATTCTTCAGCACATGGTGAGCTAATATGAGCACCATATATTTTTCGTCATAAGTACAGTATTCTGACAGATCTTTGGAGCAATAGAATTTATTATGCACAATTGCCACTTAATATAAATAAGAATTTCTTCAAATCATTCCCACCCTTCATAGTATTACAGTTTCTCCTCCACAAGTAATGGGGATTTGTTGGTGGTCTGCATATATATTTGTATTCTCTGCAATTGTGTTGTTAAACAGTGTATTATCTTTTAAAGTGTAATCATCTGGGACTCTCTCTTCATTAGAAACCAGTTATGCATTTTAACTTTTCTGCACCATATAAACATATATAATCTTCTGACAAGCAAGAAGTCCTTTTATGAAATAAGCCACTTTTCAGAATAACTAGTATTCTTAAGAATGCCAGCCAAAGCATCTATGTATGTCAAATTAAAAAGTGTAAATAAGTACATGTGATTAGAAAGTTCTCAGAAATGTAAATTAAAGCAGCAGATCCGTTTTAAAATACATGTTTCAGTGATCATTGTTTTAAAAATTAGAAAGTATTAATTATTTGATCTGTATTTACCATTGATTGAAATAAATGTAATAAATTATAGAACAGATGTAATATTCTGTAATGTACTATATTTTTGGCAAACAAAATGAGCCATAATGAAATGTTATAACCCTTTGTTTTGACCTCAGTAATAGTGTTTAAAGTTTAGCCTGAATGTAGAGTGTTCCAAATCATGCCATGTAGAGCTTTTAAAAATATTTTTGCATCCCTTTAAGAGACAAAAGGAACACCATATTCATTAAATCATATGCTGGACAATGAAATAGCATTTAACTGTACTCTGTTCCAACTTGGATTTGTGAACTATGAATGTGCTTGGGCAATTTTAAAAATATATTTGGAACAAATATTCAATGTTCTGAATGCTGCAGGGAACAGTTTATATTTTTTATTAACTTCATCGCAGTAGATGATTTTATGACAAATGTTGCTCTAAAAAATGGAGACACTTCACTCAAAGATAAAATCCTATTTATTTCAAAAAAGAATAAAGCAAAGTGTGGAACTCAGCAAGGCTGTAGAAGACTTTGCAGTTGAATAGATCATGACCAATATCTAAAGGACATAAAAGGAGTTAAAATGATACGGCCATGGTATAGTTAGAATTTGAATGGAAGAAGATTACTGCAAAAAAGTACGTAACTTAAACAATGTTGATTGCAAGATCAAAAGGCAAATTGAACTTGGGTGATCCCAAATCAAAGTTTATGAAGCCCACAGGCAAACCACTAAAAACTTGCTACCTTGTCCTTCCTCCTGTCTTCTTTATTATTGGTTATAGTACCCAATGAACCAGCATTAATCTAAAGTCACAACTTTTGATCAGTATGTAGGCATAATTGGGGATAAAAATCTGTAGATATTTGTTCAAATAGTATTTAAACAACTTGTTTTTATTTTCCATTCTTCATACTCTTAAGGAAAAGTGCTGGATAGCTAGGATAAGTTAAATTTTGAACTTTCCATTAGTGCCTATGTTTTTAAAGTGAGATCAATAGACAGCCTGAATAATACAGGGAGAATCCTCTGCATTCACTTGACTCATTAAAAAAGCACAAATTAATGTGCTGACAATTTTCTCTGGCTTTTCCATCATCATCATCTTCTTAGTGTTTTCCTGCAGGTGCAGGGTCAGCTTTTTTTGGCTCAACAGATGCAATTTTTCTTTGGCTTTATGAAGAAATAATTTGTGTTAAATTGTTGAAAAAATATTGGTCTTCATTTTTTTATCCCCAAAAAGGGGGGATTGTGAAGTGTGGTTTTTGGGATTCCTTTAGTACTTTGTCAACTGAATGCATAAGGAATTTCTCCTTATGCCCCTTTTCTTTCCGAATCTGGAAAGATACCCAATCACCCAAATCACAAAGTTGCAAAGAGTTCAAGAAAAGTGTATCAGAATAAAAAGCTTTTTTTGTTACCAAATGACCTGTTCCTCAGGAAAGCACAAAGGTGCTTCTACAAAGAATTTGAAGAAATTGTCAAGTACCCTGAGAATGAGATACAAAAACAGAAACTTGTTTTCAGAAGAACGTTTTCAAGAAATTGGAAGATAGCTTTTGCAAAGTGATGCCCAAAATATGTTATATGCATAAACATTATCTACCAAGTGACATTGGAGAATATGCGGAAGAAAATAAGGTCAGTTAGATAGCATGCATATTTACTTTTATTAAATAGACTTTCCATTGGAAATTGTCAATATTTGACAATTATATAACACTGGAAAACTATACATAATTTTATAATAGCTTTATACTTAAACAGGCAGTTGCACATTAGATCAGTTGACAGCGACAATATTTTGTTATGTCATGCCACATTTAAGTTAGAGGTTTCATATTCCTAGCACATTTGGATCTCTTCTTGCATTGGAGCTAGCAATTCAGATTTAGTATAAACTTTACTTTTCAGAGATCTGTGCAACCCTTTTGAGATTGGGAAGCACTTTTTCCCATTCAGTGTGTTCTTCTTAACTTTTCTTGAGCTGTTTCTTTTGGCAGTTCAGTGGACATTTAAGCCTTTAGTTGTTTCTTCTTGTTGTAATGATGAATTACTGTTTAATCCAACAATCTATTTTTAGTTTGAATGACCTCTTTTTATAAATGATAAAGATGGATAGGAAGGAGACAAAGAGATCTTTAAAAGCAAAAAATGCATAATATTTTAGGTATTTGTATTTTTGACTGTGATATTCGAGTGAATTCCAAATTGCCTTTTGTTTGGCTCCAAATAGAAATTATTTTTTCTCTCTAAAAGCTGTATTCCAAAAAATGCAGTAGATGGCAGTGTAGTATGCTGGATTTACGCTAACTTATGAAATAGTTTTGATTTTGCTGAGCTAAAGATTGGGACATGCACTTTTAAATTCAAACTGCTTGTGAATTTCAGCTATTGAGAACCAGTTTCATTGTTATTACTAATTAACAAATGATTGTAATTAATAAAAACACTAGGCTAAGATTATAAGAAGTAATAATTCAATTCTATTCTGGGCTAGTAAGGCTGTATCTAAAATACAGTGATTTGTCTTTTTCTAAAGAAGCCTTAGACAGACTATAGTGTGCACAGAAAAGATGACCAGGAGAATGAAAGTATTGGGAGTGCTTAGGTAGTTGAACATACTATTAAAGAAAGGCTTTCAAAGAGCTGAAGGGTTATCATGAAAAACATAAAATACGTCTCTTCTCCCTAGCTCCTGAAAGCAGGATTAGAACAAAGGTTGAGCTGGGTGGCCTCTGCTAGCAGTGATGACACTGAATGGAAAAGAAAGTTAGGCTTGTAGCTCACATTTTATTCAGGAGCTGAAGGAAATATGCATAGTATTCTCTCCTGTTTTTACTCTCAGTCAATCCTGTAAAGTAGGCTGGGATGAGAGTAAGTGATTGGTCCAAAGTCAATTTATTTGGCTGTGAGTGCACTCATATGCACTCAGATATCATATCATTACCTCAATATTTTTCATTTAAAAATGGATAGTTTTGTGAATCCACGCTGAATAGATAAAAGGCTCAACTCGGATATTTGTTTTTTATATTTCCTGGGAGCCTTTTGAAATTTTATAGGAAAAATTGGGTTGTCCTTATGATAACTGCTGATGTAATAAGGTCATGGAAATTGGCTTCTTCCTTATGCTGAAGTCAAATTGTCAGTGTGCTTCCTCTGCTTATGTCCAGCTCTCTACTTGTTATCATTCTAAGCATATCAAAATTATCAAAGCCTTAGGTTTTCAGAATGTCACTGTTCATTTTCCAGCCCACTGATTTGGGTTTATATTTCCTTCTAGACAAGTAGGAAAATAAACCTACTTGGGTTTATTTTTAATTTTTGACATTAATTATGAATAATGCTACTAATATGGTTTTCTCTTTAATTAGCAAAAGCTTCATATGCAGAGGCAGATTCAACATGTAACAAAATTCTGAAAAACTTCAAATAGCTAATTTAAATTTTAGGGAGGGTATTGAGTAGTAGTGATCAGTGATGTTTAGGTCATTGTACAGGAGGGGCAGAAACCTATATACTGTGCACCTTATATAAATCAGGGCTCACACTTGTTAGAAGCAGAAATTAGCATTAACTAGTCAGGATGTAATTGCTGGGAAAACCATATTCCAGAGACTCTAAATTATGTTAAGTCCATGAGAAGGTTTTAACACAGGGAAGGACCAAGAAGAAGCACTATACAGTGGTGCCTCACAAGACGAGACTAATCCGTTTCGGAAGAACGCTCTTAGCGCGAAATGCTCATAAAGCGAAATGCAGTTTCCCATAGGAAACAACAGAAAGTCAGATAATCCGTTCCATGCCTCCAAAAATATTCACAAAAAAATCATTTTCAATGGAATTTGATGTAGAAATGATTGTCCTGAACATCTGAAACAAGTAACCATGATTAACACACGATATAAAGCAGAAATAGAGCAAACTAACCAGCACTTATGGATCTGCTTCGAGACAGCTTCTGGCCTCGGCAGCTGCTTCCTGGCTTGGAGGATCCACTGCCATCACTTTAAAAGGGCCTTTTTTCCCTCAGCTTTTCCGGGCATCATGGGTGGTTTGGAAGTGCTTCTTGCCTCCGTACTATGAGAGGAGAAGCAACAAGGGGGGATTTCTGCTTTATTTGGGGCAAGGACAAGGACAATTTCTGCTTTATATCCTGGAGAGAGGAGGGGGAGTCTCCAGAGTTCAGTCTCTTGAATGCCTTTCACTTAATTTACGCTGTTAATTTACAGTGAGAGAGGAGAGCTCCATTGTGAGATTTCCCACATGAACTCATCACGCGGTACACATTGCGATCAGGAACATTGACCTGCCTCCATGTGGCAGCGTAGGCAGAACATGTGCGTGTGCTTGCTGCGTCGGCAGAACTCTTGCACGGGGTTGCTGTCTGTGCAACAATGGAGTAAAGCATGAGGTAGAGTTGGCAGAATGCGCACTCATGCTTGCCGCATCGGCAGAACTCTCGCGCGGAGTTGCTGCCTGAAAGGGAAATACAGAGCGTGCTTACTGATGACACACAAGGTATGGCATGAAGTTTTCTCATCTCATGAGTCACAGCTTGTCTAGCGGAATAAATTTGATTAAATTTTTTTGCTTGTCCTGTGAGTTCCATGTCTTGTGAGTTACTCGTCTTGTGAGGTACCTCCGTATACTGAACTGAACTTTGAATAGGCATTAAAACATAGATGGAAAAGAACTTAACGAATTAGCATGTCAAACAATTCTTTGAATAGAAGACAGTTGCCCAATCTGAATTAACATGTGGCTTGTGTAGAAATGTTTTTCTATGTGGAATTATAATTCTAGTTTAAAAAATGCTTCAACGTGTATTAATTTTTCCTGAAGTAGAAATATCTGTACAATACACAAGATGGGTTTGTATCTCCATACTGACTGATGTTTAAAGCCATTATCCCAGCCAGTCTTCACTACAAACTGATCCAGTTCTCTGTGCCTGCCCATACCTGTAAGTGGAAAATCAATTTCCTGATAGACAGGAAGCAACAAATAAGGCTAGGGAAAATTAACATCTAGTACTCAGAAAATCAATATTGCGCTCCTCAGGACTGTGTGCTCTTTCTGCTACTCTTTTCCTTCTACACCAATGACTGCATTTCTGGGGACTCCTCTTCAAAATTCTGAACTTTGCAGATGACACAACAGTCATTGTACTCATTTGAGCTAGTGAGGAGTCTATGTGATATAGGATAGCCAAGCACAGAAGAAGCAACACCACAAGACCAGAATCAGCAGTTTTAACTTCATCTAAAGGAAACAGGACACTCATTTGAGGACAATCATGTTCACATTTTGGACAGAGAAGATAAGTGGTTTGAGAAAAGAGTGAAGGAATCCATCTGTGCCAAAGTGGAAGATCTTTCCTTCAGTAAAGGTGGAGGCCTCAGACACAACTTATCCCCCATTTTTCATGCTGCTCTTTCATTAGTCCTCAGGAAGATTAAGACCACCTCACAGGCTCACCAGGGAGATCACGCTTAACAACCCACTTGGGGATGAGTAAAGGATTTAGGAGCTGAACATCTACATCCCAAAGGCTCTCCATTCACATCTCCTATGGTCCATCTAATAATCCTTAGTTTAGTGAGAAATGCAGCTACACTGGAAGTTATATATGGGGTCGCCAACTTTTTCTCAGACTGAAGAAGCTACTTGGATAAGCAGCAAAATGTCTCAAACCAAAAAAAAAGAAGGCCAGTTACCATGACTTGACCTCCAGACGATTTCACCTGGATAACTGAGAATCTTCATCGACATAACAGAGGATGTACTTCCTGTGTCAGTCAAGAAGTTCAACCTGCCTCAAGAGCTGGTGTTACAATTCTACAGAGCAATCATTGAGTCTGTCCTTCGTACATCTGTTGCATGTCTGTCCTTTGTACATCTTTGTACATCTGTCCTTTGTACAGCAACCATACAGGAATATATAGACTCTAACGAACAGTCAGGACTTCAGAAAGAATAATTGCAGCTAGCCTGCCCTCCATAGAGGACCTGTATATTGAGAGGGTCAAAAGAAGGGTGGAGAAGATACCTGCAGACCCTTCTCACCCTGGACATAATTTGTTTGAACCTCTTCCTTCTGGACAGCATTATAGGGTATTGCATACCAAAACAACCAGACACAGGGACAGTTTCCCCCCTTGCCATCATTCAGTTGAATACTCTGCTCAGGCTGTATGAGAGGACACAAAGTGTAAAGATTTCCAAATCAACTCAGGAGTACTGTCTAAGTTGTGTACATACTTATCACTAGATTTTGGTTCTAATTCTACACTTTACTATATTTCTTTTCTACTGGCTGCATACTTTAGATGCACACTTTATTGCTGAATACATTATTCATTTATTTATGTTATTATTTTATTTACTGTTGTCTTGCAAATATGCTGAGAGTTGCTGTACCAGAGTCAAATTCCTTGCATGTTTAACCATGCTTGGCCAATAAAGTATCTGATCTGATTTGATGCTTTCTTAATTTAATAGTACAGCAACAACCTTACCATGCTAGGATTCTCCATAGTTCATGCACTGGGATTGAAATTTTATTTCCTTTGCTTTCGTGTCCGCTATTAGGTACATCATCAGACAAATATTGACATTAAAATGCATCTTCAAAGCTGTTTTTATGTTGGGTGCTGTTATCCCCCAAAGCACCTCCTATGTACTCACACGTGAGTGTGATCTTTTCCCCCCTCCCCCTCCTCTCCTCACTAACTTTTTCTGTAATCCTGGCTTGTCCTTGGATGCATTGACGTCACCACCACTTATTCCCTTCTTACTGCTGGCTGCTCATGGTCTGTGCCTTATCAACTGACTCCTTTTCTTCACCTAGCACACACGGGCCATACACTCTCCTGGTTGGTGCACTTAATCAGCTGATCACTCTCTCGGCTGGCACATGCATGTGCCTCTACCACCATGGTTCACCCTCACTCTAAGACCTGGCTCACTCGATCGGTTCACACATGCAGTTCCATTTTTCATCGCTTGCTTCCACTCTCACAACTGGTGTACTCATTTGATTGATTGCTCTCCTGGCTGGTGCACAAACACAGCTTGTCCATATTCTTCCAGCTGGAGCGCACAAAATATGGAGAATCCTAGACAAAATATGGAGAATCCTGCGATGTTCATTTTTGCATTTTTAGGAAGATTTTACCATGTGATGTTCCCAGCTGATAGGCTTTGTTTCAATCTTTGATTTCTTCCCTTCTCCAAGTGTCCTCCTTTTCTGAAGCTCATTTGGTAAATGGTGATTGTCTTTCATCCCACTCCACACCCTCTAGTATATGTTCACCCAGCTGCTGTGAGACTAAAATAGAGGGTGATCTGATGTATGCTATATTGAGCTTCAGGAAGAAAGGTTAAATACAGTATAATTTTAAAAAACAAAAAATAGAAAGATAAAATGAATGAATCTTGTGTTAACAAATGACAAGCACCTGATTTGGCCAGGGTTTTTGTTACATGGTGAGCAGTAGCCCAAGACCAGAATGGTCTGGTATTGTTGGCGATGTTTGCTTTATTCCTGAAAACAGCCAATCAATTTTGCTGCCTACAAAACTGCCTCTACTGCAACAAGGATAGAACAGTAAGTTTAAAACATGGGGTCATCCAAGGCTATAGAGTTACCTCACTTTTTAATTATAAGGATAGCAACATCTACTTGGGTTAAATAAAGCATCACAAAGCAAACTATGCCCTTTCCCATGAGTGGTGTTATTGCATTCATATATGTTGAGAAGCTGTGCAATTTTATTGTTATGGTCTGGCTGCCATTGTACCAGTTTTGACCAGCACCTCTACCTATCCAGTGGGGCAAAAAAGTATTTAGTCAGCCACCAATTGTGCAAGTTCTCCCACTTAAAAAGATGAGAGAGGCCTGTAA
>JANHZU010003352.1:0-49043 GCA_032468055.1 Acrochordus granulatus
CTTCTTGACCAGCATACAAGTTTCTCAGGAGACAGGTAAGGTGGTCTGGTACTCCCATCTCTTTCAGAATTTGCCACTGTTTAGTCTACCTGTAAGCCTGAGACCAGTCTTGCAAAGTACAGTTCTCCTGCAATCTCCTTCACAATCCAAGAAACTAAGGAAGATCCCTTCTGAGCTTTTTGCCCCACCCACTATCCAGCTACGGGCTATGCTGACTCTTATCTAACAGTTCCCTAGGCACCATTGCTTCGCCCCATCTCCCAAGGCCTTTCTTCCTTATCATTACAACATGACAAGAAGAAGAGCAAAACAATTATTTCCTCCCATCCCACTGGTACACTAGAGGATGTACCAGTCCAGGATGGCACATTGACTCCTGCCTAGGGCAGAGGATTGAACTAGAAGACCTCCAAGGTCCCTTCCTGCCCTACAATTCTATGATTCTAAGAATAAACATGTTCAAAGGTGTCAGAGTTGGTCAATGCAGGGTGTTCATACTAAATGTCTGTCAAAGGAAACCATATAATCTCAAAGGCCATCCCACTGAAAAGAAAGTGAAGAGCTCATGGGAGGGATAAAGAAGCAAGGAATTTACCAATCAGTGCCCATGGTGATCAAAGTCTGGAATGAACACCTGGCCAGCATCATTTCCAAAGTTGAAGAATGGGTTGAAATCCAGGAAGGAATTTCTTAAGCCAGTTTCCTTTTTCAACACAGGAGACCAGCAATTTAAGGCTGCTGTAGGGAAGGGCCCTTAATCTGTGCACCAGATGTTGTCTTCATAAGAAGTAAGCTTCATTTTTCTGTGGAACAGTTTGCTAAACCTAACCACTAGGTTTTGAGAGTTGCAGCTGAGAATCCAGCTGTACAAACTAGAGAATACAGTACCTTTTCTCAGAGTGTTTATGGTAGAGATAAGATCAAATCTTGCCTTCTTCAGCTGTTGTCAAGAACTTCCAAGATCTCTCTACCTACCATTATTAAATTCCTCCCCCACGCCCTTTAGAGTCCTGTCACAACTACTTCCAAGGTCATCCTTGGTCAAAGATACAAGTCAAAGATACAACTATGAGTTAAAGAAGAGGTTGAAGAAATATGGCAGACACTTGCCAACATTTGAGGGCCTTTCTAAATAAACAACAGAATATCATCTCTAGTTTTTTTTCTAGTTGTATGTGAAGACAAACATTATAAATAGTCCATGTTTCTCTGTTTAAATTTTAGAAAGAGATCATGAAAGATCATGTTGATAAAATAGATTTAGCAACAGAGGATAACTTTTTAAAAATGCATCCTCCATGAATAACTTTCTGCAAATAGACATCAGCACTTCAAGAAAGATGCTTAGGTTAGAGGTTATTTATTATATACATTTTTACTTATGGGCAGATTTTTTAAAAAAATTGTGATTTTTTTAAATCTAGTGTTATATAGTCTTTTGTATAGTTCCCATATGATACTTCTCTGGCACAAGTATATTGTAATATTAAAAAGTGGTTAACTATCAGCTAGCTCCATGAGGGTTACATTTAATTCAGAACAGACTCAGTCTTGCACAGCCAGCTGTGACATGAGGACACCACAACCCAAAGAATTGCCCCGTTTGGCCTATAAAATATAAAATAGCTGGAGAAAGAGCTGCTGAAAAACCAAGACTCCACAATGAACTCCTGGCCGGGGCCTAGTTACACACCTTTCCATAACTAACTTGTTTCCAAGCCCAAGTCACACTTATTTGGTGCCTACTGAATGAATGGTAAGAATCTGGTGGACAGGAAACCTATATTCTCTCATTTTTTTAAATTTTTGACCCAGTTAATGTGATTGTGCGAGAACCACCAATAACAAGACCTGACTGGAGCATGTTGTGTCACATATGATGCTGGGTATGAAAGGATGCACATGCACATGTTGTTATCTAGTTGGGTAATGAAATGTCTGTAAGCAAACAACCAAGCTCAGAGAGCATCAAGGACTCCACAGTTCAACCATGAGTTACATATATTCTCTTGTATGGGATTTGGTGTGTTTTATAAGAGCATGAGGTTCCAGGTTGATCTTCACCATTTATGCAGAAAAGCTAAATTGATCTTCTTGATCAATCTGTTGATACTCTGCAGGTTCTTCTGTATATACCAATTAAAATTAGCCAGTCTTCCCCAATTTGGTGCCATCTAAGTGTGTTTGGTTAGCCCACATTGGTCTTGCTGGCTGGAATTCTGGGAATTGTAGGGTAGCAAATGGAAAATTTTATTAGGATGAGCTGCAAAGAATACAGTGTGGAAGAGATCAACAACTATCTCCATTCTCATTGTTGGAAAAGGGTCTTTATTCCATCAGTGAGAATGTTTTATGCATGGAATATTTTTTTCCTGCAAGAGTACTGGGTTGATTAGTTTAGAATTTAGAATCAGGTAGCCAGGCTGAGACTGCCTCATTGACTAGGAGAAACACTAGCAATATTTCAAGTTTCTATACTTATGTTCGGGAATGAGGGCTGCTCTTCTCTGCACTTTGAGAAAGTCCCGGGAGTATTGTGCATGATTCTTTCCATCTTTCTTGAAGCACATTGATGGATTGAAATAATGATAAATTAAAACAGGTTCAGAGAGCAACCAAGGTGATACAGGGATCTGAGGATATGTTAATGAGGACAATCTAAAGGAACTTCTGTTATATATACATATACACACACAATATATGACTATCAATAGTTGTAAAATTATATTTTACTATTTTTACCATAGTAAAATTATATTTTAAAATTAAATTATTTAGTATATATACAATATATTACTATCAATTGTAAAATTGCAAAAAAATTGCAAACTTTTTTAAGCAGGCAACTAAACTTTTATGAGAAGATGTACTTGGAAAACATTTTGGCTTCTCTCCAGGAGGTTCAATTCCATGTGAAAAAGAAGGAATGGTAAGAATTTCTAAAAAGAGGTGGGGGCAAGATATAGGAAACACAGGAAGGTTCTCACATGGCAAGCTAAACAGAGTGATAAGGTGAGCAATCAAGATTTAGAGAAAGATTTAAGGGTCAGCCCAATATCATTTCAGAGGCTCCTGAAAAGTTCTTTTTTGCAAATGAATTAAAGCTGCATTATAAACTGTAGGTAACTGGAATTGGAATTACCAACTGTAATTGGTAAAAAATTGGAATTGGAAAAACATTAGAATTACCTATTGGATAACTTATCAATAGATTGTGGTACTAATTCTACACTTTATTTCCTTTTCTACTGGCTGAACATTTTGATGTTCATTTTTCTGTTTGAATACATAAACTTATTTTATGTTATTTTATTTACTGTTGTCTCGCAAGTACTGTCGCTGAGAGCTTCTCTACTGGAGCCAAATTCCTTGTGTGTCTAATCACACTTGGCCAATAAAGTATCTATATTTCAGTCTGGAGAACTGACTAAAGAACATGATAGCTATATTCAGGGATATAAAAGTATGCCATAGGACAGATGACCAGCTACTATTTTCCATTGCCCCAGAAACTATAATCAGGAAAAATGACAGCAAGTCTAAGCTATCTAGATTTTTCTTACATATAAGGAAGAACTTCCTGACAATAAGTTCTACACAGGACTACTGTGGACCTGTCCTTAGAGGCTTTGGGTTGTCCATCCTTTGAGCTTTTAAAGAAATACCTGGACAGCCACCTGTTCTGGAAGATTTAATTGATTTTGCTGCAGACACTTCTCCTTGTGGTTCTCCCAACTCCATAATTTTACCATTCTCTCATTTATCCTGGTTCATACTAAATATTTTCTTCTTCTTCTTCTTCTTAGCGTTATGCTCACTTAGCAGGGTTCACTTTGTCAGCTGTTGATGCGACTGAGGAAGTACTTCAACTGAAGCGTCGCCCAATCTGTCATTGGTTAATACTCAATAAATATATTTTTGCCTTTGCATTAAAGCCTTCTGGATCCTTATAATCACAATATTTCTGACATAGCTCTAGAATAACAGTGTTGCTTAGCTCCCCAGTAAACATCTTAACACATTTGTCTATCGATTTCACATTTGTGTTTCATGTTTCCACTTCATTCTAAGACCCAAGCAATGTGCATATGGGGTCTACACAGATCAATGTGTATATCTTCACCTACGAAGCTGAAATAGCAAGGCCAAAAGCCAGTTCCTAGAATAACCTTCCCCAACTTAAGCCATGAACATTGTCCTTCCAAAGCCATCATTGCCAGCTGAAGAAAAGAACCTTAATTGTTGGATCTGATCCTACTACTCTCTGCAGTACAGATGTTTCAGGAAATCTGACTCAGTCAGAAGGTTGCAATATTGTTTTGCCACTAGCCATGGATACCACTTGGTCTCCTACACTTGGGTAGAAAGTCTTGTTTCAAAAATTTATGGCACAGCTCCCTTTCGCTTCTCCGGAGCTTAATTGCTTCATTCTATTTCAGATGGGGAAAGAGTTTCATTGCATGGGTGCTCCTGAGCTCTCCTTTCTAGAGAGCAAATAGCAGACTTCTCTTCTTTACTCCTCTTCAGTAGCTTTCCCCCTTTTAAAGCCGTGCCTCTAGTCTAATGAGATTACTTTGTTTTATGTATATATAATATTCTGCCAGTAGGATTAATAGCTGTTTGCATGGTGGGTGCCCAGCAAGGCCAACAGGATTCCTGTGCCATTAACCGCAGTGTGACAAGCAGAATTTAGCTAGTGAAACCAACTAATCCTGGCATGAAAATTCAATGATGGACAAAAGGCTGCAACTTTATTAGTTAGGTCTCTTAAGGGACGGTTAAAAACACAGGTTTGCAAGAATGCAACCAGGGGTTTATAAAAGTATTATTTATCCTTGTTATACTTGGAGAGATGAGGCTTGGTTATTGACATTGTATAGCTCAATTAATTAATTATATTGGAGAGAAAGATAGCCGCCCAAGGCTGCTCTCTGAGCCTGTCTGAATCCCAAGATTATATGTGTCTCTGTGTGCGCGTGTGTGTGTAAACTTCCACATTAACAAGTATTGCTTTATATTCCCCAAACCTGGTGCTGCCATCTGGCAGGGACATGTTTTAAAAAATTGCTCATTTCCCATGTTACAACACAAAAATTTGGATTATAGCAAACTGCTTGTGAGAAAGTCACTCAAGATACAGAAAAATATTTCTGGGAACTCAAATTGCTATGTTCAGGAACTCGCACTGAAGTGTCAAGGACAAAACTTGGATAGGCAAGTTGCATTTACAGGTAGACCTTGACTGACAACTGTTTGTTCAGCAACCATTCAAAGTTACGACAGCACCGAAAAAAGTGATTTTACAGCCGGCTCCTCGCGCTTATGACTGTCACAACATCCCCATGATCATGTGATCAAAATTTGGGCGCTTGACAACTGGAATGTATTTGTGATGGTTGCAGTATCCTGGAGTCATGCGATCACCACTTGTGATCCCAGCTGGCTTCTCAGCCAGCTGCTGACAAGCAAAGTCAATGTGGGAAGCCAGATTCACTTAATGACTGCAGAAATCACGTAACAACTGCAGCTTCACTTAACCATGGTGGCAAAAAAGGTTGTAAACCTGGGTGTGACTCACATAACCGCCACCTTGCTTAGCAATAGAAATTGTCGTAAATCGAGGATTGCCTGTGCCTGGTTTGCTGCTCCAGCCAAGGCTGTGTTGCTGTATCCAGTCTCATGCATATTCTGATTCTTACAACTCCACATGTCAGGGTTGCACCCCCGTCCCTTTTAGGTTAGCCTTGCTGCCTCCGGGACTGAAAATATTCCGCCTCTGGGTCCATGAAGTTCAGTGCAGCCTGATTTTCAACCAACTCTTGAGGACATTTTCAAGAGAAGCTCCTCCTACAGTAGGGTTCAAATTCTACATCCTTTAAGCACAACGAGTTGCTTGCTGATATTAGATGCGCATTCAACAGTGTTTGGATAAACAGCCCGTATCTGATTTTGGCCTCCGAGCTCACCGATTTGGGAGATTTTGCTTCTTGTGTCCTTCCTGTCAACCCTTCGAAGGAGACCAAGCTTGGAAACCAAAGCTGTAAATACTAAAATTGCTTTTATTCCAGGCTTACAGTCACAGAACCTTGCAAGTCTGAGAGCATCTCCCTCCGCCGCCCCCGACTTTGCCTTTATCTCCAGGAGAACTGAAGAGAGCCGAGTCTGAGAAGGACATTTCTGCTTTGGACTCAGGCTTCTCTTATCGGACCCTGGTCTTGGCTGAGGCTCTCCCTCCTGCTCCTCAAGGTTATTACAAGTCCTAAGACGCCCTGTCTCTATTCCATCTCCCCCATCTCTTGCAAAACAAACAAACAAGCGCAAGGTTTCGGGATATACACGTGGGAAAAAGTTGCAGATGGAAGCACCGAGGAGCAATATTGTCTGTGTTTTCCTGCTTGGTTGGCAGTTGTAACAGTTGATATGACGGCATCAGATCTCCAAGTTAAAACCTAGCCTTGGGCTCCTTCCCCTCCACCCCAAAAAGGGCCCTACTAAGGCTCCATTTCATTTGGCAATGCTGGGAGTGTGGGTGGATGCGCACACAGTTAGATCCATACGTGTTGCTAATCGAGTTCCACCCTTGGCAAGCTATTAAAATAAATCATAAAGCAATCCATTTGTAAGCATATAGAAGACAATTGGATAATTACAAACATAGATTACTTCAGGCAAATCATGCTGAACTTGATTTCCTTCTTTGAGCAGGCAACTTGATTCCTTCTTTGATTTAGTTTGTAATTAAGTCGCAGGAGTAGGATACAACTCCTATTTTATGTATTTATTTTGTTGTATTTCTAAACGGCCCTTCTCTCTCAGAGGGGGACTTCATTTTATTTTAGAAGCATTGTTTGCCTCTTTTTTGTTGTAAAATCATCAAAAAGCAGGGATTAAAAATAAAATATAAGCAATAAAGCTTGTAAAGCTACCGCTGTGTAAAACCATATGACAGTACAGTATGTAAAAAACAACAACAACAAAATTTGAGAAACTATGTGAAAGCACAGATTCTACTAAAGACCTGATATGGAAGGAGAACTTTTTCTCTTGAGGGCAGAAACTTATAGTATAATTGTGCAGAGAAGGAATAATTCCAGAGCTGAAATGCCTCTATGAAGAATGCTGTCTTTTAAATTGCTGCTTTGCGGATTTCTCTCAAACCCGTCCTTGTTGAGAAGACATTCTTACGGAGTTCTCAAGATCTCCAAGAGGAAGAGAATCCTCGACCAAAAACAATTCAGGAGGATTAGCATGTAGTAGCCTGTGATGGTCACATGGTTATTTAGCTAATTTTTAATCTAGCAAGTGTAAATCACTACAGCAGCCAAATGTACAAAAAGGTGAAGGGCAGAACTCCTAACAACAAAAGGAAACATCTGTAGATCATCGTTGTGATATTCCTGTTTTTGTTGCCTTCTAAGAACAAAATATCACAATTGGAAACAACCTTCTAGGTCAATACAAGCTTAGATATTTCGTTCTCAAGCTCTGTTGGGCTTCAAAACAAACACCTTGATCTTGGCTTGGGGTTCTGGCAGCTTTGCAGCTTCTAGAGCAAGTGCTTGGGTGGCCTTCGTAATGAACTAAGGCATTTTGCACCAATGGCAACTTCCAACCTTAGCTTGAACGCACCTAGCGCACTGATCACTATTGTCAAGTTGACCCTGTCCAGATAGAAAACAGGGCTGGGTTGGAAACCATTTTTGGCTGCACAGGCCTCTTCTATCTGTGATGGGTCTAGAAACATTTTCCTTTGCCACCATCTATGCATCCACTCAGTAGAGAGAGTGGACCTTTCTAGAACTGACAACCCTCCTCTTTGCTGGGGCTTCCAATCAACAGCGGCAGCAACAACAACAGGGCTTCCTCGCAGTATCTTTTGGAGCTTCATTTTTCCATACTGCATTCAGACATAGGTCTAGGTCAGGGGTGTCCAACCTTGGCAACTTTAAGATGTGTGGACTTCAATCCCCAGAATTTCTCAGCAGCTCTTCTGGGAGTTGAAATTCACACATCTTAAAGTTGCCAGGGTTGGACACCCCTGGCCTAGAGCCTGAGTAGCTTCTCCTAATTCAGACGACAGAGAGAAACGGAATCAAATAATGAGACGTGATCCGAAATGGCCTTTCGTATTAAATAGCAAGGAGCCCCATGGCCGAGTTGCTGTGGGTCTTCGCAGACCGCGCTGCAGCATGTTTTCAAATTAATTAAGTATGGCTATAGGCCGTACAGTACAATACTAAACACTCAGAATAGTCTCACGGTGAGCACCGAATAGGATTTCTGGTGCGTAACCTGGGAAACCAGCTGGTTTCAAGCAGTTTTACAGTTGCCAAGTAAGATGTGCTTCGGAGCTGAAGGAAGCGATAAAATACCCTCGGTGAAAGCTGGCCCTTCAGAGGTCAGCATGATCTATGTGGCAGGGCCTGCCTAGGATTGTATCTTCACACCCTGCTGAAGATGCCAGCAACTGAATCTGCAAGGGGTTTATTGCGTATACCCCCTTCCTTCATCGGATGCTGCCTGAAGCACCACGAAACGAAAAAGGGAGCAATCAAAAGACCATGGGCTGGGCGTTGGGCAAAAAGCCAGAACTGCCATTTGAGCAAAGCTGACTCCTTCCTGACTCGGCGATTTGGAAATGGAGAAAGGAACAATATTCCTTTGGCAGGTCTGTTCCGTGGTCCCCTTGATTTCACTGAGAGCTCAAGGCGTGCTTCAGCATCTCTGAAACCCAAGGTCAACGCTTGATCCCAGCTGCTACGCTGTCCCTACTAGGGATGTCAACATCGTTCCCAGTTCATGCCAGGCATTGCTTGCAAGAATGCCAGTGCCAGGATGCCATCCTTCCTCATATTTGAACAAGACCCAAAGGAAGACGGTGCAGTTTTCAGTTCAGAAAGTGACCCCTTTGTGCCTTTCTGCCTTCTCAGGTAAATCATGGCCTTGCTTGGGAAGGAGAAAGACACAGCACTCCATTCATTTTTGAAAAGGCAGGTAAGTAGGGGTACAGATACACACAATTCCTAGGGTGGCAAATGGCAAGTGTCTTTTGCAACTACAGTAAGATCCCCCCGAGGTCTAACTCCAGTCTTGGTGACTTCATAGACATGCTCATGTTGCCTTTTGGCAGCAACGTAGAGATGTTTTTTCCGTGTGGTCGGCAACCTGGGATAGCTTTGCTCTGAATGCAAGGGAGCCCAAATAAACCACATTACAACTTAGCATGGCATCCAAGTTCAGTCAAGAAAGCGTTGGTGTCTCAAGTGTTTAATTATACTGAAAGTAACAAGTAGCAATCTCCGTTTCTTTATAAAGACAGATAGTACTTTAGATCCTATAGCGCACAGAAATGAGGAAGGACTTTGAGCAATCATAGTCACTCTCTTGACTTTTTAATACACCCCAGATGCCTGTCATCTAGCAAATTCAAAGTATCAACAGATATGTTTTAGTGCAGCAGTTATTAACAACCAGCCTTTAGTATTAGTTATCCAGCCATCAGTACTATAAGTCAAAATATTATATTATGTCTCACATCATCCAGAGCCTTGCTGGGCATTAGACCTTCACACTGGATCTGAACGAAAAGAAGGTGTAAACACATGCGCTCCCTCCCTTCCATACATCCTTTGTGGCAGGCGTTTCAAACTTCCAACTGTATACCTTGCTTATATTGGCTCCTGCTCATACAATATGCATAGACAAGATTTATTCCACCCAGTTGTTATCTGCATGCCAAATTGAGCTTTCACCTGTGCAATATATATGTGTAATACAATATTTTAAAAGTAAAATATTGCCTTTCTTTCAAATTCAAATTGCAATCTATGTATTATGTTGCTGTGAAGAATATTTCAAGAAACATCTCATTCAGCTGTCACAGAAATAGGAGTCTCTGGTGTATTCCACTTGCTTTTCCATTCTTAGCGGGGAAGCATCTCTTGATTTTTCTGCCTGGGCTTCAAACTGAAAATATCCTTCTTCCTGCCAAATATGTTTGCTATGTTCCCTTCTCAAAGCTTGAAATCTGTCTCTTCCATAGCTTCACACCTGCAAAATGTATTTTCTGTCAAGGTGTGGAGGTAGTTGCACCAGTCTCTCAGGTGCCCTTGGTCTCAGAATGAATTAATTCATCCTAGGAGAAAACAGATAGCAGCTATCTATGTGTTGGTATTGTTGCAAAGGTGGCTTGGCTTTGATGGTTGGCGTGGGTTAGATTTGAATGGCTTCAGAAGTAGTGATTGAACTCCAGGGAGGACAGAGGTGTCCAGGCAGTTGTGTTTTCATATCCCTTCATCACTTCAGCCTACAAAAACTGAACACATTGAGTTCCTGTCTCTTGTAATGCAGAATTTAATTTCTTAACTGAATTAAATGTATCTTGCAAATCCGGTCAAAGAAACTCTTCAGCTTCACCAACCCCTATGAATTTTCCACAGAAAAAACAACACAGAGAAAAGATGACCCATACAGTGACTCAGCTGTGCACTATTACCAGGCTGAAATTACCCAAATTTGCATTGGGAATTTAAAAAAATGTGTGTTTTTTCTAGCCATTAATCTTCTAGGCTTCCAATTGAAAGCACATGATCCCAAAAGAAAACAGATTGGGAAGGAGAAAAAAAAGTATGAATATAAGGGATGTTGCTTTGTTTATTTTAGAGAAGACATGATTCATATCTGGACCAAGACCACCACATATAGACTTTTTCCCATCCTCTTGATTTCAGAGTCTCCCCAAGAATGAAAAAGAAAATCTATTTGGTGCCAGGAATATTCTGTGTTTTTTCACACACAAATATTATGAGCCTTTGGCACTACTGGCCAAAGAGGGAAATTTTAATCACTGCATGCATTAGTCCTCCAGAAGCCACATGACCCAGCAACGGTTGTCTTTCTGATCTCTCCCTGTCTTAAGTCCTGGTTGAATGATAGATGATAGATGGTGTCTATGAAAGAGGAAGTGATATAATGGACTCAGTGAAGTGGCACTTTCCCAGGAAGGAGGGAACACATTCCAAGGAGGGGGACGAGACAAGAGACAGCAAGCCCAGGACTGGATTGGAGACATAGGAAGAGATTTAGGATCACCATTCCCTAGAATTTCCTAAGGTGTTTCCGTTGGGATTAGAATGGTACAAGTTTAGTCTGGCAAGATTCTGCCTATATGATGTGAACAAATAAAGAACTGAACTTTGGTTGTACTGTTGTATGTCATTCTTGGTCTGGCCTGACAGTTGTTGCAAACTTTTGGATAAACCTCTTTCTTCTGTCTCAACTGTAGGAGCCGAATTGGTCGGATCATGGAGCTGTTGTCCACCCCACACAGCATTGAGATCAACAACATCACCTGTGACTCCTTTCGAATTTCTTGGTCAATGGATGTTGGAGACTTGGAGAGAGTCACCCACTACTTCATTGATTTGAACAAGAAGGAAAATAAAAGCTCCAACAAGTTCAAACACCGGGTAAGCCAGTAGAGTGATAAATGATGGAGTGCAGAGCAGGTCGGAATTTGTTATGGCATCTTGTCTCTCCCTGATAATTTCTTCACTTCAAAATTATTTGTACTCCTGTTGGATCATGCTGGTGTAAGTTCTTCTTAGAAGAAGGCTTTGCGAGTTGGGATCCTTCCAACGTGGTTTATGCTGGATTGTAATTCTGATGGAAAAAGTGTGTCTTCATTCTTCCTAAAACTCCTGTTGCTGCATTTTTAGCCCTACATGCACGGATCCTTCTACACCACAGTCCCATTCAAACATGTCGAATGACAGCTATCAGCATTCCTAATCAGCATGGCCCCACTGAGGGATGATAAAAGTGTATTATTATAATCTACATGCTGTCTGTTTTGAAAAGGCTCTTAGTTGCAGCCCCAAATAACTGAGTAGCATTTGAATTAATACATAATATGACCTAATTCTTCCTTGGAAGCTTCTGTAGGCATTTCTGTATTATGCTCTTAAAGTGGTGATTAGTGATTCTCCGGCCCAGGGAACTATGGGACTTGTGATTTTCTAAACCAAAGTTAGGGATTTTTGAGATGGAAAAATCCTCTCATCGTCAGGACTGATGGCAATGGGAATCCCACATATGTATTGTATGGGTTGCTTTTCTGTTCTAAAGAAGAAAACCTTGATAATAAATCTAGTAAGGATCATTTATAGCTCTTGATGTTCTCCGTGGAAATTCACCACTAACCATTAAAAGGAAAAAAGGAGTCGGGAAGAGAAAAACAATAAAATCTGTTAACATTCGACGTATAGAAAAGTGTGCTTGAAACCTTCTTCTCATGATCGACCCCATATCGAATTTTTGGACTGGTTAGTTCAGGAATGATAAGATTCAGTGCTTCCACTGAACTATACTTCCCCGACCCTTGCGTCTTAGGAATTACAGTCGAACACCATTTTAGGTATTCACAGATTTCTCACTCCTGATTGTGCATAAAAGAAATTAAATTTCCTTTCCCCAGCTGAAGTTGGCTGTCCCTGGAGGCTAACTGGTCCCAAACAGACCCAAATTTCAGTACATGCTGGGAAAGGAAACCTCAACTTTCTCTGATCCTGAGCATGGATGTGTCACCATACAAGTAGTCCTTGATTTACAGCCATTCATTTAGCAACCATTCGAAGTTACAACGGCACTGAAAACAGTGGCCTATTACTGGTTCTCGCATTAGGACTGTTGCAGCGTCCCCATGGTCACGTGACAAAATTTGGGCGCCTGTCACCCAGCATGTATTTGTGAAGGTTGCAGCATCCCAAGGTCACACACGATTGCCATTTATGACATTTCTAGCTGGCTTCTGACGAGAAAAGAAACAGGGGAAGCCAGATTCGCTTAACAACTGTGCGACTCACTTAAAGCCTGCCGTGACTTGCTTAAAAACTGTGGCAAAAGGGGTGATGCAATCAGGCGTGACCCACTTAACCATCGTCTTGCTTGGAAAACCTGCTCCCAGTGGTGGTCATGAGCCGGAGACTACCTGTAAACCAAATGCCTCTGTCCCCAGGCGAAGGGGCAGCCAAACAGCATCATATCTGAACAAGTGCAGTGGAGCCACGTAATAAGATGGCTCACGTCTTCTCCCTCTGAAATGGAGCCACTAAGTTTGATGCTATTTGATGGGGTTAGTTGCTATGGAAATGCTATTTCATGATTTAACTGTTTTCCCCCCCTCCCTGCAGTTAGGCAGTTCCTCCTCCTTTTTTTACCGGGCTCTTGATTTTTCTGTGTGTGCTGTTGCCACAGAAACAATACTGCACTGCAGAGGAGCATTGAAGCCTGTTGGCGTGGCCATGTTCTCTCTTAAAAGCAGTGCTCCCTCAAGTGTTCTTTCTCGTGTTTAATCAGTCCACCCACTTTGGAAAAGTTCTTTAAACAAAATCACAGCAGAGGCTCCTTTTTTTCTGAACTGGTCGGGTCTCTACTCGGTGCACGCATCGGTGTACATAGATGCATATGTTACATGTACGCTCCCTTTAAAAATAGTATGTTTAAAAGAAGTCTCAGCTGAACCCTTTTCTTTGGCGCTCTAGTTTTCTGTTTGTATGAATTTGTCTTATTTCTTCTGCATGTGCATATGCATGTGCGTGTGCATACAGTATAAACTATATGCATGCATACATGTGTGCATTTGAACTTCCGCAGCCCAGGTAGAGGTTTATGTCTTCGACAGGATTTATGTTATTAGGATAAATCTTGGGAAGAAGTGGGAATTCAATAAGGGATAAGTAAGAATTTTGGGGCCGCTTGAGAACTGACAATTCGAAACCCTGAAGCCCCTCGTCATTTGATATCAAACCGTCACGAGCTCCTCTAATAGGATGCAATAAAGCATGAGCTGATCACTCGTTTTTTAAACCTAACCCAAATGAGCATCAGGCTACCAAGCGATATGTCGAAAATATAGAGCCATTCAAATATTTCCATTATTATGCAGGGATATCTGAATTTACTCATGAAAAATTAGCGATGGCAATAAACATCGCAGTGTTCTGCAGGAACCACGTTTGCTTCACCAGCGCGCTGATTCTCCCTTCTTTTAATGTATGCGATGCTTTCGGTCTGTGAGCCCGTCAAGCAAATGACCCTGCGGATGATTCCCAAGCAAAAATAAGAACACTGTTTGCATCATGTGAGAGTCATTCTTTTCCTCAGTGCAGCGAAGAGGAGACCAGCGCAGAGAATCAAGCCGTGCTGTTCCAAAAAGGCTTGGAAAAAGTTTTTTCGGTTAAATTTCGCACCGTCAAACAACCACACACATTTTTGAATGCAGGACAGCAATGTCTCATTTAAGTGGCGCCCTTAGATGTGCTGGGCCAAAGCTTCTCTTAGTGGGAATTACAGTGGCAATAAATGCCAGACTGGAAAAGACACTTAACCAGTCAAAATCATCTCTTAAAAAAGGATGCAGTGTTTTCAGGAGAATCTTCCTAAAATGAGGTTTTTCTTCCTGCCTCACCTACAAGGAGAAGCCTTTCAGAACAATGTTTGTGATGTCCCATCCCCGTATTACGTTAAAGGCAGACAGTTGTGCTTTGCTTTTAGAGAAACTCAAGATTTAAAGTTTAAATTTATGTGCTTAGATTGAACTGAATGTAATGGAGCTTGCCTTATGCTCAGCTCCTTACTAAATGGAATAGAGTTTTAACCAACTAATTTTTAAGTATCAATAGTATGAGCCACTTTTTGCAACGTCCCTGACTGATTGGAAGACTTTTTAATAGATCACTTTGTCTGGGAGCAAAAAATAATGGAAAGGTATGGCATGTTGGTAAAAGCTGCTTAAGTATTTACAAATGTCGAATAGTAAACAAAATATAGAAATGTTAGTTGGTGTTGCTCATAAAACAAGGCTGGAGAACTTACTTCCTCCAGTACCTGCATACTGTACTTATTTTTAATTTTGAGGATGAGGGTATTACAGTGAAATGTAAGAATGGGGTAAAGTAAAACAGGGCACCTGAAACAATGTTTATGGATACATACAAACATACCTACATTTATTTATTTGTTTATTTATTTATGCATTGGGTATATGTGAGAAATCCAAGCTTTATGGTATGAAATACATTTGGACAATTTGCGTGAATTCACTGGATCCTTTTCAGTAGGATTTTGGATCTTAAGTTCTTTAGCAGTAACCAAGATTTCCAAATTAGTCTCTTTCTAAATTGGACTCCTTGGGGTCTTGATCTGTAGTAATTCAAGTGTCGATTTGGTGCATGGCCCGTGGAGCGTAATGCAAACAGGCTCCTAAATCAGACTTTTGCATTTAACTATATCCCTCTCTCTTGGAGACTCCAAGAAAATCACTGCCATTTAGCAAAACATTCCTCAAAATGAGATGTCTGGACGTCGTTCTCAGCCAGTTTCCAAGTGCTCTTTAATCAATTGTGTGGAGGTAAAGATGGATTAATCGATGGCATGAATATATGCAAAAACCAAAGATGTGTGATGGAGGATGAGTTTCTCTGAAAGACAAGACATTCATCTTTGCCTAATGCGCAGCCCCTAGGGACAAGAAATAGAGTGCGCGAGGATAGTTTTTCTCAGTCAGTCAAGCCTATATCTTCAGTTGTCTGGGGTGGGGGTGGGGGTGGCAAAAGGTAGGCCATAAAACTTGAGGTCTATAGATTTTACAGTAAATTGTAATGCTCACAGAATGCCTGCTAACAAATAGGTATCCTTGGAAAAAGTGGGCTCTTTGTTTCTATCACAGGATCTGGGTTACTTCATAAAGTGATAGATGGGATGCAAACCACAAGAGGTTGAAAAGTGATGTTTTAAGTGACACTGTGAGTTCCTATGGCAGTCTTTCTCAATCTTGGCAGCCTTAAGATACGCGGCTGGGGGGTTCTAGGAGTTGAAGTCTGCAGATCTTTAAGCTGCCAAGACTGAAAAATAGCATCCTATGGAATGCCTAGAAGACCCATCAGAGCTAGCCAGTGTCATGCATTAACTAAGATTGCTCCAAATAACATGCTTTGAAAAGCTCTAAAACAGGCCAGCTGTTCGACTGCACTGTGCAGAAGTTTCTTGGGGGGAGCGGGAGAGAGAAGTCGATGTGGAAAAGTGAGGAAATGGAATGATTCCATTATGAACAATGCAGAACTGAGATCAGCTAGTACAAGCGCCCTTTGGTTTCACAGTCCCAAAGATGCAGCACAGGTTTTTTTTTAAAGTTTGGGACAGGTGGATGACCTACTGCCACGTACAACCATTCCAAGATTCTCCTAATGTGCTCTGTTCCTGCAGACATCCGCCTGGGTTGAAGAGGGATCAGCTGAATGTCGAAACGTCATTGTGCAAATGATACAAATCATGTAGTTCACGCGATGCAAGTAATTTCATTCTTGTCATGGTGTGATGGTGTCGTGATGCTTGTGATGTCATTGTGGCTTGTCATAGATATCCATGTGAGGTTTCCGTAGAACCTCTTCTTCCTCTTCTCTCTTAGCGATCTGATGATGTCTTGGGCTAGCAGTGTCCATGTCCCAAACAGTTGGATTCCTGACAAGGCTTGGCTTTTTTCTTTGCACAGGATGTCCCTACCAAGCTGGTAGCTAAGGCAGTAGCCCTGCCAATGACAGTGAGGGGCCACTGGTTTTTGAGTCCCAGGACAGAGTACAGCGTGGCAGTTCAGACTGCAGTGAAGCAAAGTGATGGAGAATACCTTGTTTCTGGATGGAGTGAAACTGTTGAATTCTGCACAGGAGGTGAGTGTGCAAGAGAAATCTCCCAATACTAGCACAAAGGAAGATTTGCCTTCCTACGCTGGTAGGTTTTTCACATCATGTCAGGTGGCAAGCCCATTCCACCCAATCAAGATAATCCATTGTAAAATTTTCTGATGAAACCCTCAGCAGCCCCATATACTATCACCATTAGTTCCACAGCATGTCTTGAATTATTGAGAGTATTTTTTTTATTGATTTTTAAAAGGAGTGCCTGGCTTGCTCCATCTTCTGGTGTTAAGGCTAATGAATGCAAAGGCTATGAAATAATGGGTACACCACCAATACTTTTGAAAACGATACGTACTGAATTCAGGGAATTCACAGTAAGTGTCCCAGATGATCTTGTACTATATCCTGAGAGTTCCACTTTACTTCCCCATTGACTTACTGTAGGTCCCTCCACCACCACACCTCTGGCTTTGGTCTCTGAATAGAGCCAGTGCGTTCTTGGTTTGTTTCTCAGTGGCTTTTTGGCAAAGAAAGAACTGCAGGGTTGAACTTCTCTGCCCTACTCATCATCCCTGTTCCCCATTAATTGTCTTGGCAAAAATATGCTGTCATTCATGCAGCCCCTTTTTGCTATATCTAGTTCAGTACCCTCACCATTCTCTTTTGTTTAAAAAGAATGGTTTTTATTAAACATTTTTAAAAAGAAAAAAGAGAAAGCTAAAAGTGCAAGAAAGGAAGAAAAATACAAAAAAAAGTAAAAGTTGCAAAAAGGTAACTTCTGATCTTTTTTACAACAATTGTAGGTACAATCATACATTTACCTCTTACTCTATGGTTGCAATATGACTCTCTTTCTTCTATAATCTATCCTATCTAATAATCAAAGCCATAAATTCATTTTTTTCTGTTTTATGTAAAAAGGGGTTTCTAGTCAGCAGTAAACATTGTCTTTTATCTCATCAAAATATCAATTCAGCCATCTCAGCAAATTCCATTTTCTTCATCAACCATTCCTCCATTTTGGACAGTCCTCAGTCTTTCCATCCTTGTGTATCCAATAATCTCGTTGCAATTGTGTACAAAAACAAAGTTCCATGACGTTTCTGTCCAGCTGTCCACGAGTCCCCAAAGAAAAACCTCTTGTCTCAATGATGTATGAATCTTTAAAGTCCTCTGAATAAATGTGTGGATTTGAGTCTAGAGTTCTCTAGCTTTTCTTACACATCTACCATACATGATGAAATATCCCTTCTTGCTGCTCACATTTCCAACATAAATTTGAAGTGCATTTACCCCGCAGCTGTTCTCTCCAAGTTTTCATTCATTCCCTGGGCCAGGCAGTGCACTTGTCTGCCAACAGTACTTGTGCAATCAACTTTGGAATTGCCCTTGCTGCATGCAAAAGCAAGCCACGCATGCGCACTGTTGGAAGTCTTCAAAGTGAGAAGAGAAAAGCCACTTGTTTGGGCCGGCTGAAAGACAGGGCCCGAGCCGATGGGAACCGGAAGAGGCCGAGGGGTGCTGCAAAGTGGTAAATCCAGATTTCAACATGCAGCAAGTCTAGCTATGTAGGAGGGAAAGGGTGTGCCACCCAGAAGGGAGAAGTGATAGGGAGGGAGGAAAAACCAGCCTGAGGCAAAAAGAAGCAATGAGAAGGCGACATGTGGAAGAAGGGGGAAGAAATTTGCCACGGAGGTGTCACATGAAAAACCTGCTTTAAAATAATCTGACGCTCCTCATGTTCCCTGCAGACTATGCGAAAGAACATTTGGCTCAGCTGCAAGAGAAGGCTGAGCTCATCTCAGGGCGGATGCTCCGGTTCTCTGTTTTCTATCGGAATCACACTAAAGAGTATTTCCAGCATGTCAGGTAAGGATGTGCAATCCCTGAATGTGTGGGAGAACCAAGGAGATGGGGGAATCATTGGCAGTGGCTCCTATCGCCCGTGTATGCCAACCACTTGCCACCCTTGTTGCTCATCCAAATTCTCCTCCTCCCGACAGTTATGGTTAAAACATGGCTGAGAGGTGGAGACAAGGAGAGTAACTTCACCCCCAGAGCTAGATTTGGCACAGAAGCTTTCGGATGCTACTTCTCTTTTCTGAGATCTAAACTGGGGAATTCTGGGAGTTGAAGTCCACACATCTGAAAGTTGCCAAGGTTGAGAAACACTGCTTCAGATGGTACTCTTCTGATCTGATGTTATGGTTCTTACCTCACTAAGAAAACACTAATCACAGCATCCATTTTTTTCCTATTTTATATAGATGTAGATATATCCTTTCATCCACATTTTCAAATTTACGAACAATATCCTCTCTTTTATAGCTGAAGCTTGTTTCAGATTCTCCGTGAGAAACAGGATGGCATTCATATACTTCATTGTCCCCATACTGATTCTCAGACATTAAATGGTGTCCTGTCCTTCCAATGAACTGAGAACATTCGTCTTCTTTCCCCTTCCAGATGCTTCTGTTGCTTCACAACAAATCACTGCAGATGTTCTCTTGAGCTTCAGAAAGGCATTTGTATCCACCCTTTCCTGCATGATCTTAGTTTATTCTTCCTCCGAGGTTTAAAATAGGACTAGATGACTACTTGGCTCATCATTTCAGAGATATTTCCTTACTTGTTTTCTCAATACCTTCGACAATGGCAAAGTTTCTACTGCACTTGAAAATTCTTAAAATTTCAGGGAGATGTTCAGAGATTTACTTGCCCTGAAAGTAGCCCATGTTGACTTGTACAGCACAAACATCAGAAACTGACCACAGGAAATATTTTATGATGTTTTATTTTATGTCATAAAATGCTGTACAATAATTTTCATGTCATAAAATGTTTTATAAAATTTGCCAAATTTCAGTTCCATGGGAGTCATAGATCCCAGATTTTTGACACATTCTGTAAGTTATCCCATTTCTGGTATCTGGGTTCAAAAGGTTTTGCCCTATGATGCACCATTTTGCCCAGTTAAAGGTTACAACATGACAGTTTTAGTAATGTGTGGATAGAAACAAAATGCTCTCTCCTCGTGGCTGAGAGTTACTTAACAAGGCTGAGAGAGGGTTTAAGAGCTACAGAAGGTCTTCCAAATATAAAACTTAACTCTTTAATTACCATGCTGACTGTGACTTCTCCTCCCTAAGCTAGGAAAATGGAAGATATCTGAAGCCACCTAACCTGTCCTTAGCTGCTGTGCATTTGTTCCTACCTTCACTTCCTGGATGGAAGTATAGCAATGAAGGCCTATCATCCTACCATAATGCTTACCTCATTCACTCTCAAATTAAGGTTGACCTGAATTCTAACCTCATCCTTTTCCTAATTATCTGTGTCTTCCTTCTGGCCAGAATGCACAGTGGAAACATCATGAAGCCGTACCTGAAGGACAACAGTGGCAGCCATGGCTCGCCCACTAGTGGCATGCTACATGGCATCTTTTTCAGCTGTAATACTGAGTTCAACACTGGCCAGCCTCCCCAGGACTCCCCTTATGGCCGCTATCGTTTCCAGGTGCCTGCCCAGCGCCTTTTTGGCCCCAATACCAACCTTTACTTTGCGGATTTCTACTGTATGTACACTGCCTACCATTACGTCATTCTGGTGTTGGCACCTAAAGGTTCTGCGGGAGACCACTTTTGTCGGGAGCGTCTCCCCCAATTGGACATTTCCTGCAACAAGTTCCTGACCTGCTGTGTGGAGGATGGAGAGCTCCTCTACCGTCATGCCCAGGATGTCATCCTGGAGATCATTTATACAGAGCCAGTTGACCTCAGCCTAGGAGTTCTGGGGGAGATCAGTGGCCATCAGCTCATGAGCCTCTCGACTGCTGATGCCAAAAAGGATCCAAGCTGCAAGACGTGCAACATCAGTGTGGGGCGCTAGAGACAGGGAAGGGTGGGGAGGAAGATATGGGAGATCTTGGTGAATCCCATAGCCCTTAAATGTAGGTATGGCTATCTGAGAACTGGGTCCACCTTGGGTTAAGGGGACACTGGAGAAGTTCCCCTTCCCGCTGTTCTTGCCTCCATTTTTTTCTTTCTCTCTCTCTCTCTCTCTCGCATGTTTCCTTGCCATCGTAAATCAGATTTTGACTTGGAAAGTGGGAGAGAGAAAGAACACACAATCAGGTCAACTTTGAAGTACCTGCATTTCCAGATCTACCGAATAAGGACAGCCCTCGATTTTCTGAGGTCTCTCTCCAGGAAAAAAGTCCACTTTTCTTTGGTTTCCCAGTGCAATTTCAAATGGACATTTCACTTTGCACACACAGCAGGTCATCTGGCCAGTCTGATGAACAATCAATTTCCTAAACAAAATGTCCTAACTAGAATCTCTATCTCCTACCTTGCTTCTTTTGGATCCATTTCTCCCCACAATGTACAGTGTCGTTTTCACAGGTTCTCTTGATCATAGCATGATTTGCAAAAGGTCTGTTGAGAGTTGGAAGGAGAAGTTTCCTCACCACATTCTGGAAGGGGCCTGGACTAAAAGCTCAGCTAGCACAAAGAACATCTCAGCTAGGTTTACAGTGGGGAGAATGGGTTTGTGATCTGCTTAAAGAAACCTGAGATGGGTACATAGGCTAGGGAAGGGAGATGAAGAAGGGATTACATAGGGATTTTTTCCTTGCTCATTTCCACAGGGTGTGGCATTTTATTATTTATGTCTTTTATTTATTTTGACTGAAGAAGAAAAGGGGAGAGGGAGCAACAGGTTCCAACAGGCATGCTAGAAGCTGGAATGCTGATGAGCCATGTTGCTGTACAAATATACCCAGTCTGGCTCTCCTGTTCTCCGTGATAGCTGGTTACAGATCTGGGTTGGCAAAGCCCTTATCTGCATCCCATTCTGGGATTGTGTTCTGAAGATGGAGGAGAAAGAAGCTGGAGCCTCATTCATGATGCAGACAGGAGAAAAAGACAGAAAGACAAATCGCGTGCAGTTGAATATTCTTTTTCCTCTACTGTTGTGATTCATTTTTCTTTTCCACAATGCAGGAGGATAGCTCTAGCTGTTCATATCTAGGACCACAGCTCCTACTAAACCGGAACATGATTTGTGACATAATGGGATGTGTGAACCTAGCTGTTTTAATTTTCCACCCAGGATTTATGACCTAATATGGTTTATGTACCTAGAAACTATGATTAACACCAATAATGGCTTAATGCAGCACACCTGGCTTAGCATAGTGCCTGAAATAAGCCACAAGCATACTAGAAGGAAAGCTTGCTTAGCTCTGTCTCCTTCCACTCAGTTTCCTTCTTGTTCCCATGAAAGAGAGACTACAGACTAAAAGCTTCTCCCATCTTTGCTCCCAACTTCAGATGTTGATCTCAGCAGCCAAGAGGTGCTGTAAACATTGGTTGGGACTTCCAAGGACAACGACATGACTAAAACCAGTTGCACAGGTAGACCCCAGGTTTAAACCTCTTTCACTAGAGACCTATTTTCAATGGTCCCAGCTTATGGTTCAAGCTAACCATGGCAAGCAGGTGCAAGCACCCAGCAGCAGAGAAAACAGAAAAAACAGAGGGAGCTTCTCTTGGCCTGAAAGGAGAGAGATTCATTCACAGCCACTCCCCAGCTCTGTGCAGTCTCAACGTGCCCATGCCTTCAGTCCATCATCAGGAACCAATTCTTGGGGACAGGCTAGACCAGCTCTTGCTGCCAGTCCTCACATCTGCCAACCACCCTCTTTATGCTGAAGGCTTGGCCTCCTCCTTCATTATAGGTAGTTTTATTTCCATGGGTTTTCTTGAGTTGTGTGAGAGAATATTTCTTTTATCAGGGTAAAGCTGCAGATATCCTTTCTGCAGAGAATTTTGAGAAAGCTGTTTAACCTGAATGGCAAGAAATTCTGTGCCTCCCTTCTTTATCCTCATTGGACACTTAAGATGTGGTTTGAGATTTTCAAGAGAATTCATTTTGCATCAAGTTAGAAGCCTGAGGCTTGGAAGAAAGCCCATCCCACCCTGAAAAGCCCTTTTCCATTCCAGAGGTAACTTAAAGGGAAAACACACATACACAGCCATCCCTGATACGATACTTCTGTATCTTGAGAAGATCAGTGACTGAGCCCCCAAAAAGAAATAAAAAGTTTCATGAGAAACGGGAGTGAGAAATTTTCTGCAGTTCTTTGGAATCTGCAACAAAGCCAGCCTCCAAGTCTATCATGCCAAATCCAACCCAAGAGCATGCATACCAGTGTGCCAGATATTGTCAGATGCAAAGAATCAGAATGACACCGTGAGCTAATCAGAGTTGCTTGCCAATTTACAAGACTCTTGCCAGATTAACTGCACTCTCTGGGGGACAGACAGATAAAGGCTTTAGGGATTTGGGGGGAGAGGACGTCAGGTCTCCATTGCTTCTTCCCCTGGAAGGATTCCAAACTCACCAGTCTCTCTACCCCACCCCTCATTCTAGCTGGAGATTCCACCACAGATGTGCAAAAAACCCAACCATTCCTATTCTACTTTTGCAGTCCAGCAAACAGCACACCAAGGGTTATATCAAGCCTCATGTGAGCTGCCATACAACTGGTGGGAACCATTCAACTCTGTGAGTTCAACTTTCCTAGATATCTGCCTGCAATGTGTGCTTCGCAATTTGGGGTGGTTTTCGGATTGTAAACTGATTGATCATAGTGGGAAAGCTTTCACTGATAGCTTGTCTGCAATTACCATATCTCCCTGCAATTCAGCTTCCTGCAGGAGAAACTTGGCTGCATTGATGTGGAACAGAGATGAGCAGGAGGACTATAGGCTTCCAGCTCCAAAGCTTCTGTAATCTGAAGAGACTCTGAAGTAAAAATTGCAGTTGTGGTTCTCAGATACTCAGGGTAGTTTTGGCCATGCATGGTTAGACACACAAGGAATTTGACTCCAGTACAGTAACCCTCTATACTTGCGACATCAATAAACAGTATAAGATAATACATAACAACAGTTATTTGGGAAGCATGCAGTCAATAGAAAGGAACTTTTATAAAATGCAGAATTAATAGACATGTACGCACATTTGACAGAACTTCTGGGTTAAATAGAATTCTCTACCCTTCTGTTTTGTTCTATGGGGTCTCTTGGTGCTCTCTGAGCTTGATGTTTACTTGTAGACATTACCCAACTAACAACATGATGTTTCTGCAAGAAAACAACCAATTGCAGAGAGCACCAAGGACTCTGCAGTTCAACCCTGAGCTGCAAATACTCTCTTCTATCAGTTGTGGTTCTTCAGGCAAATCACTTGGAAAGCAAACTTCTCACAGAAGGGTGGAGAACTCTACTGACAACCTCAATGATGATTTGGTGTTGTACTATGAGGCCAGTTCCATCAACCCTTTGTTAAATTACTGGCATATTCCAAAGATCTCAACCCCAAACATTTTAAGTGTACAAGAACCAATAAAGTCAGATCTTACGATGAAGAAGCATCTCCATGGAGATGGTGGGAAAGCTTCAGAACATTATATGTTTCTTTATTCTTGGTAAAAACATTTTGAACTTCCCAAGTGTCCAGCTGTTCAGTGAGGCCAACTGTGTAGTGTTTGCTGTGTGCTGTAGCGGTATTGTGCCATGAATGCTGCTAGTGTTAGTAATAAGGACCTGGCTTTTTCTATAGAAGCTTATTATTTTCCCCTTCTCGATGTCACCCTGCATATTGCAAATTTTTGCCAACTGTTAAGTGTCACTTGCTCCAGGAAATGCTGTCAGTATTTAGAGGCTGTCCTTGACTCCTATCAGCTTTGTACTGTATATGTATGCTAAGAAACCCTCATGCCATTGGATGCTGGATTTGTATCACATTTTCTCCAGCTGGAATCTGAGAAAACAGCAGAAGGAGGAGCCATGAGATTAGCATTGTCTTATTTCAATAAGGAAACTGTTTCTCCATTTCATTTCCAAAGTGAAAGGAGAAGGTTCCACTATCTAAAAAGCATAGATAATTAACAAGCAAGTAGAAGTTAGTACTACCATAAAGGTGCAAAAACTGGTGACAAATTGCCTTTCTTGAAAAGAGGCTGTGAAGTATGCCCAAATCAAATGGCTCAAAAGATATTAAACTATAAGATTGCGCTATACTGAATAATACAAATCTGCCAGCCAATCCTCACCACATTCTGGAAGTCTACTCATAGTGCAATTTTATAATAATTAGAACTAAAGTTTGGTTCAAGAGCGCTCAGTCTCAAAGGAAACTGGGTTGTGTCCCACCTTAAGAGAAAACAACTGTTCATTAATAACTGCCTAAAACTAATCTATTTAATTTTATACAGCAAAGTAGAAACAGAATTTTGTTTTAATCTTTTTTTCAGGATTGGAAATGTAAAACAGAGGTTTTGTATAATTGGGTTTACTAAGGTTAATCAGCTGATGGGTGAAAGTTGGCCAACTTTTATGAAAAAATGGAGGAAAAAAACAAGCCAGGGAGGCTTCATCTGGGGGAATGTTCCAACAGAAGAACATATTATGACATTTCCTATGGCTGGCAGCTGTTCTCCAGAATTTCCAACAGCCATCTTCTCAATTTTTTTTCTAAGCACATATAAATCATGAACTACCCTATTGTTTTATAATTCATTTTACTGAGCCTCCACACAGTTTCAAATAGCAGAACAACTTTATTACTCCAACAGCTTCTAAACATCAGCAAAACTCAACTGTTGAAAAAGAGACGCGTATTTCTTTCAAAAGGATAAAATGAGAAAATGTGTCCCAGTGAAGATCCAGAATACAAGTGTATCACTAGAATTGCTTCTGTGATGCACATCTGTGGCATCCAAACAGGGAATTTCTTTAGAATAAATTAAGCTGGCATAGAGAATGCAAGCCCAGCATCCTGAGACTTCAAAGGTTTCCAAATGTTAACATATTGTAATTCTTTAATGTGAGGGTAGGTAAATCAATTTAGTCCTTGATGGGAGAATAAGCCTATTAACTATATTTAACTTACACTAAGTATATAATAGATGGAGTTATATTAAGTGCAATTTTTGGTACGTCCCTGATCCTGGAATAATCTGCAAAATTTTGACAAAAAGAAAATGGCCAACTATTTATGCTGACTTTTAGCACCAGGACAGGTAAAGGGCCAATTTCTCTTAGGATATGCTAGGTCTGTACAATACGTGGGACTCCTTGGGGTCGGGTGGAGAGGGCAATTCTAGCACCTTTCTACCATTTCCTAAAACAGCCATTTTCCCTAACTTTGCAGCTAGAAAATAGCCTTGGAAACTAACCATGATCTGGATTCAGCCAGATCATGTATCCCAAAGGTGCTTTCTCAAAAGGCAACTTTTGAGAAAGCATCTTTGGGATAGACTTGGAAAACTGATTTGGTTTAAGGAGCTGCTGACAGATCCCTTATTTGCCTTTCTAGCCATCTCTTTGCTTTTGAATCCAAAATTGTAAGAACCCCTAGAAAATGCATGCCAAGAATAGAGCAATTTAAGACTATTTACCTTTCTATTCATGCGTATTGTCAAAATTAACTGGGTACAATGCAGACTTAAGAAAGGGGATAGAAATAATCTTCGTAAAAACATAGGGATAAAGTAAAAATAATTTCCCTCCCAGTATTTTTCATTTACGTAGTTTATTTTTTATCTCATACAAATTTAATAAATAAATTAATCTCTTTCCCTCCAAATCTGCATAATATGAATTCAAGACACATTATGTTCAATGATCCTTAAAGCACATATTTAAAGGAAGATGACCTTCGAAGTTCACAGAAAAGATATTTGTTTGATGCTTGGCATTCTAGGAAGGGCTGCAAGAGATGCTGTTTTTATCCTGGAGAATCACTGCTAAACAAGGAAGACTGTTTTTATCTGGGTGGAACAGTGGTCTGATCCAACACCAAGTTTTCCTACAATGCTGACTCATGTTGATCACAAATGCAGAACTATAGGATGGCCTTCACTAAAGTGAAAGCTATAAAATAGGGGATCTCAAAACTACAGCACTGATGCATCTCTGTCATGAATTTCAAATGGAAGAATGATCCCAAATGAAATACAAATATGCCTTAATGCCACTCAGGTGTTTAAGGCGTATTTTGATCCCAGATGATCTGAATACATAGAGTAAATTTCATACATGAAACTAAGTGTATGCCATGATATATGCTCAGAAAGTTTGCCAATATGCTGGAGGATTTTTTGGCCTCATCGACTGAGACTCTTCTGTGTAGGAACTTTCCCCAAAGGTAGAAGATTTGGAAACAACTATTTTTCCCCCTCTGGTGCTAACAAATTATTTATTTCCTTCTAAGGCAATTTGGGGAGGTAGAATTTTAATTAAGACTGCAAAGCAACAGAAAGAGGCAATCCCATCCCCTCAAATACCAAGGTCCTAATTTAGTGTCCTTTGGACTAAAAATACTGTTGACTATGTTGGGTGAGGATGAGGAAAGGGGGTGTCTGCAAGGAATGGAGTATCTACTCCTGTCCTAATGACTTCAGAAATATACTCAGACATTGCAGGAATGGTCTGAGTCTTGAGCAGAAATCTGTGTTTTTTTGTTTCGTGTGGGACCTGTCTAAGGATCAGGAACTTTCCTCTTTGGCAGTGTTCCAGTTAGAAAACCTGAAGGCCTAGAATGAGGAAATCTTTGTCTTGACTTTCTGGTTGCAGTATCAGCCAAGCAGCTTAACAGGTTGGCCATTTGATGATCACAGCCTCTTCCCCATCACCCTCAAAATCCTTGCATGTGGCTGAGAAAATTTCAGCATGGCAGTCACGCAACAGCTCAAACAGCATCTCTGGTCTCAAGTGGTGCTTTTCCAGACTGTATGTATGATGCACGCTGTAAAACAATACCTGAAGCAAAAACTGTGCCATGCTTACAGTGTGTATCAATAAACAGGAACCTGTGTTGAACTATTTCCTCTATGTATATTCATTTATTTACTTTTATCCTGCCTTTATTATTTTCATCAATAACTCAAGGCAGCAACACACCTAATACTCCTTCCTCTTCCTGTTTTCCCAGCAATAACAACACACACAGTGTGAGGTGGGTTAGGCTGAGAGAGTGTGATTGGCCCAATGGCACCCAGCCAGCTTTCATGTCTAAGGCGGGATTAGAAATCATCATCTCCAGGTTCTAGCCCACTGCCTTAACCACTAGAACAACTGGCTCCCAGTGATAATGTTATCATCCATAAAGATAAAGGTTTTCTCTGCCAGTTGGGTCCAACTCAACTTCATAGCTGAGGGAACAACCACTTGCCCGAAGATATGTGGTCATGTGGCCAGCATGACTATATGCCAAGGCACACAGAACACTCTTACCTTGCCCACATAAATCAGCCAGTACCTATTTATCTACTTGCCTTTTTACATGCTTTCAAACTGCTAGGTTGGCAGGAGCATGGGCAAGTAATGGAAGCTCACCCTGTTATGCGGCAGCGGTGGGTTTTGAACTTGAGCTGCCAGTCTTCTGGCCAACAAGCCCAGCATGTTAACTACTTGGCCACCATGCCCCCTGTTATTATCCATACAAGCCTTTAATAGAACGCACAATCCATGTGCCTTCATAGCTGGCAGTTTTTGAGCTCAGGAGACATGCAGAATTATACCCATCAGGAACATGCACAGGGGTAAGCCTCATTTTTACTTTTTTTTTACTTATGCCATTAGTGAGAGAATAAACAGAATTAATCCTTATATGGGTGGCCACCAAGGCTGTAGATGAGAGTGGAAGTAAAAAATAGATGCATCCTGGAAGAAAGCAACAGCAAATCATTTCCATATCGTTGCCAATAAGAAGGCATAGCCTAGTTCATAAAATCACAAGGCCATAAAACCCTAATGAAAGGATGAGTTCCAGCCCAGTTTGGATAACTGCTCTTCTTTCATCTCAACACCTTTTGTGGATCCAGAAACAAAACCATGGACAGCATTTAAAGTTCTCAGTTGCAGCTCATTTGTCTCACCTGGCTTGTTCGTTTGATTCAGCATGCAGTTCAATTTTAGAAGTTAGGGGTTCAGCTTTGCCTTAAACAAGAAACCTCTCACCACCTTAGTTTGCACTGAGGTCGAACAATGTCCCTGCTATTACTTGAATTCTGCAATAGGGGTAGTATATGTGCTATTTCAAAAAAATTGTTTACCTTGAGACCAAACACATTGTCAGGTGCAAACAACCAGAACCACATAAGTAGAGTTCAGTTAGCTACTTTATTAGTGTATCAACATTAGCCCTCACTCTAACTCTACAGCCACAAAAAGAAAGTGTTGAAAATTATGATCCAGAGAGATAATATATCTAGAAGATTCCCTTTGTTCTATACCATCAAATGCTTCAGAAGAATCAGCTGCTGCTTTTCAGATGTACTTGCATAGCGATTCCAGAAATCCCAAACATAGTTCTCTCGCATCAGGAGGACACCAGGATAGGAAAAGCTGAATGATCCTAGCAATTTCTTCCTTGGTCCTGAAAATATTCATTCATTTGTTCATTCATTCATTTGTTCGTGAAAAAGAAAAGGGGAAAGCTAGAAGACATAGAAGCATCAACCAACGTATCTGAATCAGGACTAGTTTTAAATATTCATGTCACATCCTTGAATTACATTATTGATATTAAGGGCAAGTTGTTGAACAACTGGAAAAAGAAGGGGAACAGAGTACATGAACATGCAGTCCAAACATTTAAAGAGTCCTGCAGTTGGGACTTCTGGTGGTAAAATGCTTATTCGGATACAGAAAAAGTACTGCTTCTCATTATACCACTGTTCTTATTACCATAAGCGCATGAAATATCCACTTATTAGTTTAAAAGTAAAGGTTTCCCCTGCAGTTGTGTATAACTATATGCCAAGTCACATGGAACTCTGTTACCTTCCTACCAATTTAGGTGGTCCCTGTTTATCTCCTTGCATTTTTAGATGCTTTCAAACTGCTAGGTTGGCAGCAGCTGGGGCAAGTAATGGGAGCTCCACCCGTTACATGGTGGTGCTTGGGTCTTGAACTATGGAGCCACCGACCTTCTGGCTGACAAGCCCAGTGTCTTAATTGCTCTGCCACTGTGCCCCCTATTAATTTATAAAAAATAGCAAGAGTTAATCATTTTAGAATTTAGGTACTGTCATTCAAAAGAACATAAGATGGCAAAGTTAATTACAGTGGGGTATACACAGGAGAATATACAAGTGAACTAGGGTTTGCATTCTCAAGGGGAGAAAGAACAGCTATTTTTACATGGAACATCCACAATTATTGTCCCAGAAGCTCAAGAGCAAAAAAACTCACGTAACAAACTTAAAAGTCTATTTAGGCCTTTGTCTATTAGAAAGAATAGGAGTTGATGAAGATTCTTTTATTTTATTTTTTATAATCTCTGGCTTTTTCAAGCTGTTAGAATTTAAATTATCAGAAAATTAGCCATGAAATGAGACAGACCTTTTAAAATGCACCATCTGAGTTACTACATTTCAGTGTTACCCAAAGAGCAATTATCTCATCAAAGCTTGGCATCTGTTTAGACATATCTCTGGTGAACTGTGCAGAAGACTGAGCAAAGACCGGGGGGAGGGTGTGTGGATTTTTCCAGCGCTTCTGCAGAGTTCTAATTGGAAATGTAGGCAATTGAAATCCCTGGCCTTTTCAGCCTCCAAGATAGACATCACCCACCCACCCTTTCTATTCCTATTTGTTGGCAGTGGTTGCTATGCGCTACACACATGCCCTTTACAAATCAGTTCAAACAAAATCCTGACAAAATTGCATTTAGTTTGCAATTACCCCAAATGCTTTGTGCCAGTATTATCCCACTTTTTAAAGAACCCATGAAGAGCTGGCTTGTCTAGTTGTCCCTACTCACTTCTGGAAGGACTGGAGAACAAGTCAGATTGGGGTTGCACACGTGTTCTCCGAGTCCTCACTAGCTTCAATTCCAGGGGTAGAGCATATGCTACCAGTCAAAACATGAACCTTCTTCCAGCAACCAAAAAAGACAGTACGACATATATATTAATTGCTATATGAACAACTCTGGACACATTATGCAAAGAGTTAATTCTCTGAAGAAGGCTTTAATGCTGGGAAAGGTGGAAAGGAAGAGGAGAGAAGAGCGGCAAAGTTGATTGACTCAGTTACTGTTGCTATGAGTGCACCACTGGAAGACCTGAAAGGTCAGGTTAGATCACCATGGAGAAAATAAAAACTGCATGTGGTTTTTAGAAGTCAACAGCAACTTGATGGCACATAATCTTCGTATTTATATGCCGCATTATATGCTGTAATTATTATACCTGTCATACAATAAACCACTGCTTGCAAGGAAAGACCTATTCCTAGTTGTTCCAAACGGTGTCTCATTTCAAGCTGGCCTCTCTCAAGAAACATCCTTATCCTATACACACTCTTTTCCAGATGCTTAAGGCAACATGCCTCAAACTGTTGTCCTAGCAAGAGACCAAGCAATACATTGGGCAGGTGAAGTCTTTTTAAAATTGCTTTGTGGTCACAAATCTTTTTTTGATCCTTTTCAAAAATTATTACTGATGATTCTATTTTTCTTCCAGATGCTCAAGGTGCTATAAGGAAATTCCAAATCATATTTTAGTTATTAAGAACATTTATATGGCTGCCCAACTCATTCATAATGACTCCAGACAGCTTACAGAAATAAAATCCCAATACAAAAGCCAATAAACCTCTACCCCCCCGGCAACAACAATCAAACCAACCATTCAATGGGTTCCATATTACCTTCAGGTCCCTAGCTCCATTGGCAAAACAATGTCTTCAAGGTCTTTCAAAAGAATGTCAAAGTCGGGGGCCAATCTTATCTACATGGGGATGATGTTCCATAGGGAGGGAGCCACCATGGAGAAGGCCCTTCTTCTTGCCCCCCCCCGATGGATCTCCTTAAGAGAGGGGACCCATAACATTTTCTGTCTGCGTAGGTTGGGTAAATAACTGGGAATATATGGTCCTTCAAGTAACCTGGCCCTAGGTCATAGTTATCTGCACAATAACCTGTAAAGTTAAGCTGAGAACTTCATAACTGGCCTAACATTTCAGTCTCTTTCCTTTAACTTTGCAGTAGAGTTCATTTGGCTTAATTTTATCTAGTTTGTGGGTTTCTCAGGTTGGGAAGTGGGATGCACATTAGATAAGCCAAATAAAAATTAACAATTTTTAAAATAATACTTTGTAGATATTCAAGGAAACCTTCATCCCTTATCCAGATCTCAGAAATGGGTAGTCCAGACTCCCAACAGCCCGATCATCCTGATCAATTATCAGAGATTATAACAGTTCAAGTATAGCAGCTTGCAGGGACTGCAGGTTTTTAATCTCATATAGGTGATTCCAGGACCGTCCTGCCTACCCCAGTCTAATATTTATACTGGACAAGAGGAAAGAAAGATAATTTGAACAGATATGATTAGGCAACTCCCAATAGAAATGGGCCAGTTCTCCATTCTTAGTGCCAACTGAAGTGCCAAAAAATTTTAGGTGAAAATGTTCCTGTGAAGCCTAGCCAAGAGAAGAAACCTGGATTTTTTAAACAAACTGTTGATTTCCAAAATTCACAGCAATTGCCATGAATGGAGAAGAAATGGGCTCCCAAGACAGTAAAAAATGGACTGAACTGGAATATGTCTGCTGTTCCAGAAACCACAACACGTGAAAACTTGAAAACCTGTTGCTTGCTACCAAATTTACATGGCAACAGGCTGCTTAACTCCATGCTGTCAAGGATAGATTGTCATGACATTCTCCAACAGAGAGCAAGATCACAGCAGTGCTCTTGCACTCCAATTCTGAAGAGAAATCATGCCTTCTCGTTGCTGTCAGGCATGTGGCATGCTGTTTTAAAAATGTCCTGGAGATGAAGGACACATTGAAACTGCAACCAGTGGAAGCATATGAAGAATGCAAATGGAATTGATATCTGGGGGGAACAACCAGGTTTTTGGTCTATGCATTATTATTATCTGATGCATCCAGTCCATAGTCTCCACTATTGCTTTGGAACCACAGGTTCCTGTCTGAAACATCTAGCCTAATCTAATCTTTGGATTTCATTCTTTGGCTCCATCTCCTGCTTTCTGTCATGTCATGCCTTAAGCACAGTTCAAAACACTCAAAAGCTCGTCCATTATTCAATGCTCTTTTAATTACTCTTACTAAAGAATTCTGTATAGGAGGTAATGCTGCCTAACCAATTCTGGCTGCTCTTGAAAAGACTGAAAATAATTGGAATTGGGTAGTAGTTGGCTGGGGATATCCCAGGGATGTAGACTACTCTCGATCTTAACAACTCCAGAAGAAAACAGTAACATGACACTTTCAGTATGGTGTCAAGAGAACCACATGAATATGAAATCAGTGGAGTCAAAATGATTTGGAGAGAGATGTAAATTTACAATAAGGTTTTGCCAACCTATATATGTATATGTGCAATGTATGGATATACATATGCATGTACTGTATGTCCAGGGCATCTTACAGCATGTGAAAAACTACTGTATCATTAAAAATATAGCAAAAAAAAAAATCCCACATATAAAATATAACTAATACATCAAACACTCTGCCAAAAGGAAAATGCTAATCCAATTTGGGAAATCCGGCCAGACTAGGAATGAAGCCTACTGCATTTCCTCATGGGTAGGACATTCTATAATACTAGTGCAGTCCCTGAAATATCTCATCCTTTTCTGGGCATAAATAGTTTTCCCAGTTTCAATGTATCACATTGCCTTCTCCTCTAGGGCATACTTATCAATGTGAACAGGGCAATAGCAATCTGTCAAGATGTCTTGGACTAAGTTCACATAAGATTTTAAAAATATTCCTCAACACTTTCACTGTGTCTGGAAGCATACTGGTAATTAATGAAGCTGAGTTACAATTAGTGGAGCACAGCCACCCCCAAAATGGCAATCTTCAAGGGTATTGGAACAACCCCAAAGTCTCAACCAGCATGGTAACTCTTAAATAAGAAATCAGTGCTGTTGTAGGAGAAGAGATGGCCCAGTAAGGGGGAAGAGTCAAAAGAGGCATTAGTCTGGAATCACTACGTAGCCACAGACCCACAAGGTCCAACCCTCCCTGACTGCCACTGAACTTAATCACCCACAGGTGCTGGACCATTAATTGAGTAGATTCCTGTAAATAGGCTGGAGCAATAAATCAATTAAACTGAAACTTGATGTCTAGATCTGGTCTTTCACACCTGATAGCTGTGGTTCCAACATACATGAAAACCTCATGGTAGATAACATGGGAACAGATTCAAAGCACAACCAAAAAACTTAGATGTTGCTATCCATATGCTGGTTGTGAATGAACAACCTCTTAGCTCCTACTAAGAAACTAACTTTCTTGGGGTCCTTTATTCTTAAAGAGGACAATGTGGGCATAGGGTCAGCCTGGCTTTTATGATATTGACTGTGTTCCTATATCATATTTACTCATAAATAACATAACCACAGCTTCAACTGAATTAATTTCCATAGAAGTTGGGTTCACATCATGTGCTAAGCAAAAACGTGGTGTACCAGCTCAGAGTGCCTTATTAACAGGAGCCAAAGTTTAAGCCTTTGTGATGGGGAAATGCGTTGTCATATTGACAAGAATTCTAACTCCACAGGACTCCTTTAGTTCTGTAATAAAATAACTCAGGTATTCTAAGGAGAAAACAAGTTCCTTTAGCTATTATCAGGCAGATCTTGATTTTCTCCACTAGCAGGAAATCCCAGCTAGTTGGGAAAGTGCTAGGTATTGCTTGGGTTAATTATATATTTGCTAGTTTTAGGGCCAATTTTGAAGGCTTTCTGTGGTTTAGAACAAAAGGGTCAGACTGCTTGCATGCTTCTCAGTGTGTATAGTTCATACAACCACCCTGTACCAAGTTTTTAGTTTATACAAACACCCTCTACCAAGTTTTTCCCAATACCTCACCCTCTAAATCAGGGATGCCCAACCATGGCAATTTTGAGATGTGTGGATTTCAACTCCTAGAATTCCTCAGCCAACGTTCTATGGGATTTCAACCTCCATAGAGTTGAAGTCCACACATCTTAAAGTTGCCAAGGCTAGAAGCAGTGGTCAAGATGGATCTGTGGTCCTTAAGCATCTGGAAGTGTCAGATGGACAAAGCTAGCCTTGCCACTCCAGGAGCATTTCTGATTTTCAGTTTGCCTTTCAAGAAAGCACTGGCTTTCTTCCTGCTTATTAACTCTCTAAACAAGCTTTTGGTGCCTCTCAGAAATTTCCTGGCAGCTAAGAACACAGAGCAACTCCCCCTCCCCAAATGTAGAAACGTTATGACCTGTGAAACGATGACCAGCTGTTTTGTAAAACCTAAAGTTTTTCTAAACTGGTTTTCCTCCAGCCAGCCTCAGAGCTGTAGACTGGCTTTCCTTAGACCAGGCAGGCTGGTCTACTCTTCTCTGTAGGTGGTTTCTGGTGATTTTGTCCTGAGAACTACAAATCACAATTCCTCAACTTGTGTGGCTACTTTACAATAAATTTCAGACAATACATTAGGTTCACATTTCACACTAAACCAAAACCAAGTAACTGCTGTATCGCATAGTATATTATGGCCTTATAGTTTGAATACACTCCTTTGAAATGTGCCCGTTTTTAACAATGCTTTCTCCGTTCACTCTAGTATCTCAAACAGAACAACAGTAACTAATACAGGCAGCCAGTAGTCAACCTAAAGCTAGTTTCCTTTCTGGTCATTACAGCCAAAAAAGAAACAAATACTCGAGCATTCAACATGTCCTCCTCAACGGGAACAGGCCATATATCCGAACAATCAATAGCAAAATGCTCTGTGAAGTCACATTGATAGTGATCTGAAGGATGTTATAGATGGGCAAAATTCTTATCACAACAAGCAGGTTTATCCCCAGTAAAAAAGCATATTCAACTACTCTATGAAAACTAGTTTAGCACAATTCTCACACCCCTAACAATATTCTTCTCTCCCATTGGTTCACCAGTCTCAAGCAGCCTGACCGAAGAAAATGGAAAGTTACAATCTCTTACTAAATTCGAGTACTGGAAGTACTCAACTCCGTCTATTGCTTCAAGCTGCAGTATGGATGGAACCCAACTGAGGAACAGCACCACATGGCTTGAACCCTGGATCAAGACAGTCACACAACTCTAAGTTACTCTATCATGTCCCTCCCTCTGTGTGTGTTCATGAATTTACACAAGACTTCTGCAGATTCAAGAGCTTGAATGCTCTACCCTTTTTATGCACAGTACATATACTGTACAACAAGAGTGGTGCTTCAGTGGCATACTTGTGCCAAAATTTTGACTTTTTGATCTCCTGCACAGATGTCCCTTAATGTGGTAACTGTCTTGAGCCAACAAATATGCTCTGCAGATTTGTTTAAGCTTCATATAAAAAGGATTCCTTTTATGACTCTTAAGACAAGTTGAGCTGCAGAATCAACAAACACCTAGCCTTCCCTGAGAGCTGAGATGAGTTATCTAAATTGCAGTAATTGTTTTCAAATTTGTGTCTAGGAACGCAAACAAGCACTTGCAAACTTTACACCAGTGTCTCTCAGCCTTAGCAACTTAAAAGATACGTACACTTCAATTCAGTTGAAGTTTACACATCTTTATGTTACCAAACTTGAGAAATACTACTTTACATAGTTCAGCAACCTATCCTTAGGTGATACATATTCTCTCTTTTTTTGCTGAAGGCAAAGTGATATCTAAATGATTCTCATGACTTTGTACTGGTTCAATTCCTTTCAAAGTAACTGTCTCAGTGCTTTTGGTCGTTAATTACAACAGCTATGCTGAAAAACAGAAGGGGAATTTTTGGTTTAATTATTTAAACATAGCTTTAATGTTGTTCAATGGCTGGGTGATTTGCTGGAAGAACAATTCATTACAAGTGTGAGGTTTTGGCTAAATTCAGTTTTTGACATTCAATATTGTATTTTTCAACTTTGCATTCAGATAGCTTTTTTTATCAAGGAGAGCTGCAAACCATTCAAGGAGTAAGGGCTATTTTTTGCAACTTTAGTAACCTAAACAAAAATAAAACTTAGGTACTATATTCTATTAGCACTATACCAATGATGCAAAGCAATCAAAAATCTTATTAAGGTAGCATACCTTGGTTCTGTTAAAGACCAAGCCCACGTCTAATTTTCTGGAAGAAACCTCTGTGTTTCATTCTCCTGTTGATGTCAAAAGTCTCTCTTTCACAGATGTTATTGTTCAACTAATTGAGCTTTCCCACATAGAAGATAATCCTGCAAACAATAACTTTCAGCAGGGATTTAGAACAAATAAAAATTCAAATATTATGAATGTAGTCTCTTGAAACCTTCCAGTTTCTGGGCTCCATAATCTCTCAAGACTTGAAACAGATGGCTAACGTTAGCACCATTATTAAGAAGGCACTTCAGAGGATGTACTTCCTGCATCAGCTCAAGAAGTTCAACCTGCCACATGAGCTGCTGATACGCTTCTACAGAGGAAGCACTGAGCCTGCCCTTTGTACATCTATCACTGGCTGGATCAGTGCAGCAACCACGCAAGACAGGTACAGGCTCAACAAACAGTCAGGACTGCAAAAAGAATAATTGCAGCTAGCCTATGGAGGACCTGTGTATTGAGAGGGTCAAGAGAAGGTGGAGAAGACACCTGCAGATCCCCCTCATCCTGGTCATAACTTGTTTGAATCTTTTCCCTCCAGACTACACTATAGGGTATTGCATACCAAATCAACCAGACACTGGGTCAATGTTTTCCTCTGTGCCATCATTCAGCTGAATACCTGACTCATGTTATATGACAGGACACAAAGTGCAAAGAATTCTATATTAACCCAGAACTTTAGTCTCAGGTATATACATATTTATCAATAGATCATGGTTGTCATGCTACATTTTACTATGTAAAAATATACAAGTGCTATTTTTGCAACTTTAGTAACCTTTAACAAAAATAAAATTTAGGTACCATTTGTAATCACTATTACCACTATATCAACAATTCAAAGCAATCAAAAGTGTCATTAAAGTAGTCTACCTTGGTACTGTAAAATATATACTTAAATTTAAATTAAAAAAACATACACATATTTTTTCTTATGAGGAAGACTCCTGGGGGGGAGTTAAAACATTTCTCTGTAACATCTAAAAATAAAAATCCAGTTGCTTTTTAAGAAAGTTTACAAAAACTTTTTGCAATTTTGCTACATAATCTGGACTAATGAGAACATACATAGACACTTTACTATATTCTTTTTCTACTGGCTACATACTTTGGATGCACACTTTATCACTGAATAAATAATTTCATTTATTTAAGTTAATATTTTATAAACTGTTGTCTTGCAAGTATACTGAGAGCTGTTGTACCGGAGTCAAATTCCTTGCGTGTCTAATCATGCTTGGCCAATAAAGTATCTGAATCTATAATAAATGCGGCAAAATATGTGGGTATGACAACCCAGAAGCTAAACATAAGAAGATCAGAAAATAACAATATAAAGGAGTAAGGAAGAATGGAAATGTTAGCAAAAAAGTACATTATGATATGGGTCCAAAGCAAAGAACACAAAATTCTGGGCTCTAGAACAAATAACATAGGGATAAAACTTTTGTAAAGAAAAAGGTGCATATTGTACAGTGATTCAGAAATATCTGGGCAAGTTTGAATGTGAGCATGGGACTCCAATGGCAGGACATCATCTTGGAGGTGACTGGTGATTCAATACTCACCTCCCCCTATGTATATTTTTTATCTCCCCGCTTGGTCCTGGTTGTTTTATTTTAAGGTTTTTAAATGTTAATTTTGTTTTTATTCATATTGTAAGCCGCCGAGGATCACTTTGAATTTGGCAGCATATAAATTTAATAAATAAACAAAAATAACAAATAAAAAATAATAATTATATACATCCAATTCATTAAGGAAAATTTGCTGTTTGTGGATACAGTACTTTATTGACTTAAACCAAGTTAAGGACTCACTGAAAGTCTTAATGAACTGAACAGTATTTGTAGGTTTCTCTTACTTGTTTATTCAGGGTAATACAGTCTGGCTCCCTACGGTACATCTTTGAAGATAAGAAAGGCCAAATGGGTGAATAACAACATCTATTTGTAGGCTTCATTTTTCAGTTGCAAAGTTATCAAACCTTGATATGCTTTATCTGAGACCAGGTTTGAAAATTGAGCATCCCTGTTGAAAATGTAATGGCAGAATGTCACAGTTCCTGATAAAGTGGTGGGATATTGAATCTCACGTCTCTCCATGCTTCCCATTGGGCATGGTTTATGGAACTTGCAGCAGGTTTCTCCTCTCTCAAAGGACTTCCTCTCCCAGTGCTATGTTCAACGGCGAATGTCACCAACTGAATCTGAGAACTTCTGCATTCCAAACATTTGCTCTTCCACTAAAAATCATCTGGCAGCAATATTTAAACTTGCATAGAAACCACTGATTACATCTCCAACTTTAAAGCTCTCATCATCCCTCCCCATGTTTGCAAAATAAAACCATTGGAGAGTTAACATCTCAGAACAAAGTTCTAAGACAGCTAACATTTATTTATGACAGAGGACAGAAGAGACTCCAAAAAGATGATGCCTTCTTGGACCTTTTCCCACCATGAATTCTGGCACTTGTCTCTGACTATCATCTGCTCACAGTGATCATCCTTTCCTTCTGAACTGTAATCCTCGGAAGAGTTACATTGTTCCATCTCAACTTCCTCTTGATCTTCAGTTACTTCTCCCCATAAATCTGGTGGATGTTCTGGGTTTTGGCATTGATCACCTTCTTCATGTGGGATTGGCATTTGCTCACACATACTTTTATTTTTCCATTTCTTGTACACTTGAACCTTCTTCCCTTCTATTTCTATCCCATCCTCATCATCCAGATAGACATTTAAAGGCACATCTAGATGGATAGTTAAAGGAAACATTCTTTTTTTGGGGCACGGTTTCGTTGAACAGCAGCATTTACATGTCATTTTGTGACTAGCCTTTACTTTCTTTCTTCCCCCACATTTTTGTTTTTTCCATCCTTTTGAACATTTTTGGTAGGAAATGGGCTTGTTTCTCCTTGGCTTACAAAAGTTGTTACATGGTGAAATTTTACAGTGGTAGTTGTCTTTGTTGCTTATGTGACTGCTTGAAATGGAGCAGGAGGAATTCTTGGATCTAGATACTTCTTTGCAAGCACAGAATGTAGGACATTCATCATCACACACTTCCTCCTTACAGATTTGTCTCTTTCTAGCCCAAGAGGTTGATGAGGTTGCAAAACCAGGTGCTCCCTCACATCCACTTTTGTTGCATCTCTGCGGGTTCTTCTTAGAGCATTTCCACCCACGTGGAAGTGAATGATGGCAAGCTAGACATGGGCCTTGTATTTGAACAGGCTTGCGGTAGCTCTGGGTGATGAACTCAGCCATAGAATAGGTGACCCCAATCTTCTTGGACAGCTGCCTTGGGGTAAGACCTAATTCCCGCCACCTGGTTTTGTCAATGTCCATTCTACCTCTGCTTTCCAACTACCCCATCTTATGCTTTCTATGGCTTTTGCCCTTTTGCTTCCTATGGCTTGCAATGATCTACAAGGACCAGAGGTTCTGTGACATCAGTAGCTGCAGAGTTGATGTCATAAGCATCACTACATTTAAGCTAGCCTCCTGTATAATACCTGTGTCATTTTTGCTGAAACAAGTTCATACTGGAAAAGATGAGTCCTTTAACAAGGTAATCCCTGGATTCTTGTTCTGGGAGACATCCACAACAAGCTCACATTTACAAGAAGGGACACATCCATCAGGCATATTCTAGCAACCTAAGACTACTTTGCAATGATAATAAACCATTAAATATATTTATATATTCCTAAGTAATTTCAAAGAGAGTTCATTAGGAGGCACTACAGCCTGCCATGGCCCAGGAGAACATAAAATACAATGAGAAAATTGATCTGAGTTCATCTGTTAGAGGAAGGGCTGATGTAGGGGCTTTTTTTTTTACTTCTGTACTAATTGTTTGACTCCAGCTGCCCCTTCTACTAGCCCTTTAGGACCAAGGGAAAATTAGTGTATCCCCACTCATTGGCTGAAAAATTTGTGGCGACTGGCTTGTAAGTATTTGCACGCTTTTGTATTTTCATTAAACCAAGTTGTACTGAAAAACTCCAAAAACTAGTGTTTCTCAACCTTAGCAACTTTAAGATACGTGGACTACAACTCTCAGAATTCCTCACCCAGCATGACTTGAAGTCTGCATATCTTAAAACTGTTAAGGCTGAGAAACAATATTCAAAACCAGCAAACATTTAATCTCTTAATTTTAAAACTTGTTCTCCAACTTGGAACTTTTGTATTGGCATTTAAGTTCTTCCTTTCGACATCGTAGTATAAGCTATATTTTGCTGTAATTTTAGTACGAAGCAAAACTTCTTTAAACTGCTTATCTACACTGGCATTTCCCTCCCTCCTTTCATTTAGAAGTGGGTTTTATTTCTGTTTTTTTCAATAGGACAGTCGTTTTTGATTTACTGTGTTGCTTTGTATGTATTGTGCTTCCTTTTTAGTGTACTATTTCTTAGTTATCTTGTTAGTTGCCCTGGAAACCAATTAATACTAATGGTGTAGGGTACAAAAGCAGTTCAACAGCAGTTCAACATGATACAATCCACTGTTCTGGCAAATTGCTGAATATTATGCAGATATCAATAAGGTTTAATGATATCTTAACTATTTACATTCACAGCATATCAAGGGACTGATGTGCTTACTAAGAGTGCATAGCAGTCTCAATCACTGCATGTTAAAATGAATTCTTACTGGATTGTGTCCATTACAATTAGATTGTAAGAGTAGACTTCCAGGTTCCAGATGGTAAGAGCAGACTTCCAGGAAACCATTGTCTAAATGGATAAATATCTAGATTCTCCATATCTGTGAAAACACTTGCCTCCTCCCCAGGTCTAAAGTTGTTAGGAAAAAACTCTCCAATATACACAAGGATAAATTGGTTCAAAATGGGAAACAGTTCAATTGTTGCATTCCTGCACCCTTATTCATCTCAATAAATCTTACTAGAGAATGTTACAGAATTGCACTCATACTTGGAAAAGAATCAACTTTTCATGTTAGGCCAAAAATTGTTGTCATGGTTGTTGGCGAAACCCCACTAGACCTTTTCCTGGGGAAGCCCATTAAAATTAATGGGAACTGCCCCAGAGCAGGCTGAAACACCAGTTCCTGAGACCTGAAGGAGATCACATCCCTGTAGGTTGTGCCAAGCTGTTCCCTAGGAGTCATTGATACAGCCTTCCACCCGGAGTAGATTTGAGATTTCAGCTTGATAGTAGTGATATAGAAGTTATGGGATATATTTCCCAATATAGTGCTTGAAATGAACATTACTGTGCAGCTCTCTTGGACAAAGAAGTTTCATACCAGATCCAGGAAGAGGAGAAGGTGTGGAGGTGGCCATTTGGTAGCTTCTTTCCACGATAAACATCCATTGGTGGCAATCTTACATAAACACTTCCTTCAACAACCATTGGTCAATCCTGTTTGAAATGGCCCTTTTGTAGTCTGCATGGGATATTGGAAGCAACCTACTTAGTGCTTTGATGAATCCTTCTATTCTTATTTTATTTCATTGGCGATACCCACACAGATTTGTTTAAAGAATACAACTAGTACAGTACTTAATGTCAATTCATTCAGTGACTGTTCAAAATCACAGTGGCATTGAATGGAGGGATTTAAAATCCATGCCAGACATTCTGGGCGTTACAGCATCCTATGGTCATGTGATTGTGATCTGAATGCTCGGCAATCAGTTTGCACTGAACATTAATGCCAAGCACCCTGTGATCATGTGATTGCCATTTTGAACCTTCCCTGCGTACTTCCTCAGCAAGTTGACCAGGCTTTTGCAGCTAGCCCCCAGAAAGGGAATCTTCTTGTCTTTGGGGGCTGGCTGCAATTACCCCATCATGCAAACACTCTGTGTCTGAAAATCCTGCTTGGATTTTAGGACAGACCTTTTTCAGCAAACTCCCAGAGACAAGAAGGAGTCCTCTTGTCTCTGGGAGCTAGCTGAAAAAAGTCTGTCCTGAAATGCAAGCGGGATTTTCAGACATGGAGGAATTACAGCCCCAGAGCAGAGAGGCAGCATGGGAGGGCAAGGAGTACAGGGTGCATCAGGAAGCGGGTAAAGGAAGTCCTGGTGCAAGCTATACAGGGAGAATTTCATCTCCTGAGTGGAGAGACATTTGCATGTGGCCTGACTAGGCTCCCAGGGTCTCCCCGCCATCCAGGCACCCCATATCCTTAGTTGGAATTCTGTCTGCTTAAAGAACCCTCGAGATCACTTAATGACTGCAACAGAAGTGCTGTGACTGAAGTTATTGAACAAAGCAGTCCTGTGACAAACAGTCCCAATTGTGGTTGTTAAGGAAGGACTACCTATAGTTCTGTCATATGTGATCCTTCTGTTTAAACAGCAGACAAGGTTTCAAGCAGTGGCATCAGCAACAGCAGATTAAAAAGCCAAGACGGTGGCCATACCTGCATATTTGAGGCCCAACATTTTTTAAATGTGCTACATGTAAAAAAGCAGTGAGGCTTCAATCATCTTGCAGTCATCTTGATTCATTTGACTTTCACTTGCAGATAATCGTGGTTGTAAATCTATATCCTTGGGTTACCAGGATACTAGTTGGTAAGAAAGACATGTGTCTTAATTTGCAGCCCAAATCTGAGAGTCTACTGTCGCATTTATCAAATTCCCTGCAACTGTAAATTGCTAGAACTCTGAAAAATGTAAGGGACACCCAATTAAACAATGCTTCCCCTTCCTGCATTGTTACTTTAAGAGCATAAGAATTCATGTTTTTCAGTGAATAAACAATCCCGTTGCCTTTCATTTTAAGCTGTGGTAGATTTACCTCGCAGACTTCTATAAACTGAATAGCCAGAGACCCAGAGTCCTTAATGTGACCCTAGTTAGTTCGCATGGTCTTTAGGAGACAGTACCAGCCTTTTGCCTAGACAACAGTTCATGTATATTTCATAAAAGTCATCTATCTTATTCTCTATACTTGCTTAGATCATAATTTATTTCTCAAGTTGGACCGAGTTAGTCTGTATGCAAGTTTAATCTGGAAAGGGCATGCAAACTAAGCAGTTTCTCTCTGTCCTTTGTGCAAGAGTTAGACCAAGGGTCATCCTTCCCATGACTTCCACTGACAGAATTCAGTGTAACATTAAACTAGTTGGACATGTGTAAAGTAAAAGGGAAGGTGGGTTGCCTCTCAGAGACCTTCTCCTCTTATCTTCTTCCTAAGCTCTCCCATTCCCCTAAACAGACTGAAAAAATTCAGCCCCACCTCATATAGTAGGTATATGAGTTGGTATACCCCCTGCAGTCCCCCCAAAATAGGCTATGTTGTGGCTATAAACCTCCACCTTTGACCAGCGCACAGAAAGAATGGCAATGCTGTAGATGCAGCGAGCCTTTTTTTTTTTTACCAATCTTCATATCCTAGCAAACTTCCAGCCTGATTATATATATTGACTCAGACTTGTTTCTCAGTTACATCTCGGAAAAAGGGGCAAAACTAATAATATCCGTACAAGTTGAAACTCAGATTAAAATTCCTACTAATCCTGTGTGGTGGCCTTTTTTGGTGGTCTTGAAAAGAGTCCTTTCTTGAGGGACTACAGTACATAAGAAGATGGACATAACATTGGATACATAAATATTTGGGTCAAGAATTTATTTTGGTGGGGACAAGTAAAAAAATGGGAGTTGTTTCATATATAAACCCACAATTACAACCAATGTTGATATTGACCAATGCCCATGAGAGGTATGTGGGAGCTGAAATTAATTTAAATGATCATTTAAATTGATTAAAAAGATCATATTAGGAATATATGCCCCAAAGCTACTCTTTTCCTATCACTGCTTCAATCTTCCCCCTCCCTGAAGATCCTTTAAGGATAAAATCTCTTGATTACTAGTCCTCAGAAGGTGAAAGCACCCCAGAAAAGAGAATCCAAGAAAAGAAAGATCCTACCCACAGAAATAACAAGATCTGGATTCTCTGCCTGTAGCCCTTATTGTTCTTGTAGGTTGGACAAGTGGGAAATCACATTTCACTTTCGTTTCAATTCAAATTTTAATTTAAAAAAAGTTAATGAAGGAAGGAGCAAGAAATTTTTCAAGTTACATTTTTTTTGGAGATGGGAGAATTAAAAATAATCACATATGGTAAAGACTGAAAAAGCTGATGGGCATCTCTTTAGAAATACATTTTTACAACAAGCAGGTTGCAAACCTGATGGCCTCTCCACTGTGTTTGGTCTGTGTTTTAGATTTAGCTTGCTTTATGGAGTTTGTAAAGGAAAATACTTGCCTTTATTTTAAACCATAACCACCAGAATCGGGGAGGCAAAACTCAGATGGGAGCTACAAAGTGGTTAGTCCTGGAGACGCTCTGCTGAAGAAAGAAAAGAGGCACAGGAATGGACACACTTTTTTTAAATGAAAGGGTTCCCCCAGTTCCTCGAACCTAGTCCACATAGGTCCCAAGCAGCTGACAGCACCTTTATTTTTGTGAGAGTGTTTCACACTCTGAGGTGTACTGTGTATTTCTCCTTCCAGTCTATGTGAATTTTCTCCATAGATGTCTTTTTTTCCTTTTTTCTTTGCAAACAGTGGAAACCTGTCCCCCAAGTAAGGGAAGGCTTGTTCTCACTTGAAGGAGTTTGGGTGGCCAGGAGATCACTTCCGTGTGTGCAGCGTGTCCTGGAATTTGGTGCTGGTGTACCGTAAATGGAAACCCTTCTTGTTGATGGTGTCGTCTGAGTGAAATCTTACCATCACGGAGTCACCAGCAGAGTAGACCTCTTCTGGAGGCTAGCAGAGAGGGGCAGATGGAGAGAAATGTTAAGGTGATGGGTGGGATAACTTGTGATCCAAGGACTACACACGGTGTTTTTTCTCCAGATTTCCTTCATTACATCTCCAAAATAGGGTACCATAATTGCTCAAAACTTGCAGCACTTTTCCTTCATTTTGAGACGAGAAACACCCACGAACCCAGGAGGTAAAAATAAAAATGGACCACTAATCCCCAAGGTAGCAGAAAATCACCATCACTGGCCAAATGTGTGATATTGAGCCCTGATAATTTTGCTTTATGTCTCATTCCCTGCAACTTGTTCAGAATGAGGTAATACCTAGAACCGTACATTAACACTGACATCATCATCAACAAAAACCAAGAACAAAATATTTTGTCATGAACAAATCAGGTCACACTACAACAGGATAAGTGTTAAGTCGTCAGGACATTATTTTGGAGGCTGATTTCAGAGAAAAAAATAGGAATTATAAAAGCATTTCTTCAAGAAGTACAATACCGTACCTACACAGTCAGATCTTACAAATAATATTTGACCGCTAGCCAAAAGACACAAATATGAATGCTCCATTGTTGCAGTAACAGATTCCGTGACAATGGAAATATCTGAATATATTGCCTCTGTTTTCAGACCACATGATACCAATGCTCCAAGCCATCTCTGAGTTTCTACATTTAAAAAAAACACTGCAAACTATCAACAATTTCACAAAAAATATGATGATAATCATCAAGGGATGTTGGTGTATCACTAATTCATCACAAGGAATTATACAAGAGCTTCATATTTTCATGTATTCTGTACCCATGTTTTCAACAAACTCTTATCACATTTTTTGTTCCTTGTCTGTGCAATAGAGTGTTCTGTGCAAAAGAAGAGGTAGAAAAATATGCAATATTAAGTATCTTACCCCAGAGCCACAGTAACGTCCCAGACGTGGAGCTGTTCCATCATAACCATCAAACAGCTCCATGTAATCATAGCCACAGTCAGCCTCTTCCTCAATCTCAAATGTCTGGAAGATGAGTTCAACTCCATAGCCTTCCTCAGCCACAATCACCCATTCACAGTCTGAGCCCCCAGGATAGTTGTTATCTCCAAATTGCGCATGGGAATAGAGATCCTTGGTTTTCACTTCAGCTCGCATCTGGCCCCCACATTCTGGAAATAACAAAGTACATTAGGAATCTTAGTAAATCCAAAATTAGGTTAGGGTACAAGGACCCAGCGGCCTAGTGGTTAAGATGCTGGGCTTGTCAGCTGGAAGGTCAGCAGCCTGAGTTCAAGACCCAAGTACTGCATAACAGGGTGAGTTACTTGCCCCAGCTCCTGACAACTTAGCTATTCGAAAGCATGCAAAAATGCAAGTAGATGAATGGGTACCGCCTAAATTGGTGGGAAAGTAACAGCATTCTGTGTGCCTCAGCATATAGTCATGCTGGCCACATGACCACGGAAGTGTCTTTAGACAATGCTGTCTCTTTGACTATGAACTGGAGATGAGCAATGCCCCCTAGAGTCAGACATGACTGAAAAGGGAAACCTTTATCTTTACATTTACAGGGACAGAAGAACTCAGAAATAAGAAGGTTCCTTCCTGAGTGGCACACAGTGCAATCAGTGAGTGTTGCTAGCTACAGGAACACAGGTCCTAGGATTTTCTTAGTAGGGAAAAATTACTGCTAACAATGGAACATTGGCTTGCTTGCTTATTTTTATAGATGTCCATCTCAACAAGTGACTCTTGGCAGCATACATCATAAAAACATAAAACAAAACAGAACAATACAAAATAAATACATAGGTCACCAAGTAAAACTATTGCCAGATATGTTAATATAGCCAAGAAATGGGACCCTTAACATGCTTGGGGGCCAAACCAGGCACATAACTAGGTCTTCACAATCTTACAAAAGACCAAGTAGGTTGGGATCATTCTGCCTTCTGAAGGGAGAATGGGCTACATCTCCTACTCCCCACCAGCTGACATTCCTTGGCTGATGGGACCCGCAACTTGACCAACCTGTTGGATCAAATTGAATAGTAGAAACAATGGGAGAGGACAGTTCCTTATGTAAGCCAGTCTCAAGCCATTAATGGCTTTAAAGGTGACAATCGGCACCTTGAGTTGCACCTTGAAACACAATGGCAGTCAATACAGCTCATGTAGCAGTGTCAAATATCTGACACTATCTACTACTCATGCAGCTGCAATCTACACCACTGAAGTTCCCCAATGCTCTTCAAGGACAGTGCCATGTAGAGCATGTTGCAGTAATCCAGTTGAGAGGTCATGAAGGCACGAGTGACTGCAAGCAAAGCTTTATATTGGAACAAACTATTCTACATCTGTTTTCTGCTCTAACTGGTAGGGAGGGCTTCAATAAGGTATCTTTCCAAACTTCTGTCTCTGTCTTTTAAAAAAAAAGACAGTTATCTTCAATTAACTGTGTTGTCATAGTATGTGCTTTGTGTTCAGCTAGTCATATTAATGCATCTCAGTTATCATAACATTATGAAGGGAAAGTGAAGAACGCAATGTCATTAACATCTCCTTAAAATCTAATGTATAAAATCCCACAAAGATACTATATTTGTTATGGTAAAAGATGAAGGGTGATAACCCTGATCTGCTAACAACCTGACTTGTGATTATGGCAACAGTGTAGGCATGTTTATTTATAACCCATCCTCACTACTATTCTGGTTTAGCAATGCAAACATTTAATAATGAACTAACATTGGGGGTTACCTGATGTATATGTTGCCTCAAAGCCTTTCTTTTGAATAGAGTTGTCTGAAAAGAATCTGAGGAACATTCTGTTGCTAGTAGAGATGATAGGATCTGGTTCTTTAGATCCACAGAATCGTCCCAGAACAGGAGATTTAGCATCTTTTCCATTGTAAACCTCCAGGTGATCATATGTGCATTCTTGGTGGAGTTCAATATCTAGCTCCCTGAAGGTCTGGAAAAAGAAAAAACTCAGTTAAAAAAAAGGCAACAATGGTAGGAGAAAAGAGGGCTGAACCAGGGGAAGGTGTCAAACATGGGGTCAGCCTTGAGTCACTACGTAACCATAAGTGTAGTAGATCCAGCCCTTCCTAATGGCCGTTAGATATTATTTCCCAGTCGCAGGTGTTCAACCATTAGTTGGGCAAATTCTTGTAAATATGCAAGATCAATACATCTGTTAGCTTGAATCTCATTGCCTCGGCCTGGTCTTTCGTGCATGTACAATAATTTTGTCTAATTTTTGTCTAATTTAACAAATTTGAAATCACTTTGAGTCTAATTTAACAAATTTGAAATAACTTTGAGCTGGGGATAGTGAATTGCAGGATGGTGCTTGTGAAATGAAAATGCTGGCCATAATAAATAATTTTAATTTTTGAATAATTTTC
>JANHZU010003352.1:49143-61199 GCA_032468055.1 Acrochordus granulatus
GGTCACTTCACATTTGAAATAATATACAATCCACAAAAACCATGTGGGCAGGAGTTTTCTTGATGAATAATGTGTGGGAGGATTGTGGATGGTAACAAGGAGTCATGTTGTTCAGATAATGCTTAAATTAGGATTAGGCTTCCCTAATTTTGATTATTTTTTATAACCAATGAAAGGATTTTTCTTTCCTTTGATGCACAGCATGAAATAATTGTCCATTATGGGAACGAGACTGGAATTTTATTTATTTATTAAATTTATATGCCGCCGAAATCTGAAGAATGCATTAATATCTGCATTTATTGTTGTCTTCTTATCTTCTTCTTGGTACTTTACCAGTTTGATCCGGTGTCCTGGTGTTGTTGCTATTGTCCAGGTACATTCCTTTTTGCTTGGGTATTTATCAGGCCAGTTTGGACTGGTGATGGTTGCAGTGATGGATGTCATCTTGTGATCACAGCCAGCTACAAAAAATAAGTTCATAAACAGATAAGTTTCAAAAGATTTCCTTTCTAAAGCAGTCCCGTTTGCATATATCCATCAAGTGTAGAGTTGCTTTATTGAGGTATTATCAAATTTGACCTCAAAGAAAAGTAGTCTCCTTAAAACAATCATTCAATAATCATACTTATTGAATTATATTCATCCACTTGAACCATATGTATCCACCAGCTCAGTACTGGCTTTATTTTATAGCATTTCAGGAAGAGGTTTTCCCAAGACCTGTAACCTTGAAACTTTTTAACTGAAAGTGGAATCTTCTGCAATGGAAAGTGCATCCTCTGTCACTCATTAATAGTCAAGAAAATATGGAATGAACAGTATTTTCTTCAATATTCTGTAGAACTTTTAATTAGTGTACTTTAATATTTTATTCTCTCCTAGAACAATTTTTAAAATTTCACTTACTTTTAAGATGAACTCTAGTAAGGTTAAAAATGTTGAATATTGGTTTTGTTTTGAAATTATACCAGGCTGCCATTGTGATTTTGCAGCACTGTGTACTCCAGTGCTTTGTGAAGCACAAATGTCCAAATATCCATAAATATCTGGTGTGAGAGCTCTGGGAGCTTTGGTCCCAACACAGCTGAAAGATGCCAGATTGGGGCATCTTTGTTTGTAATATTTGTCATTTGCATCTCTAAGCCTTCAGGAGATGCAGATGACAAATATTACAAACAAACACTTTCCCTGAGAAATGAAAACTCAGACTATTTATTTCCACAAATACTTCTGGCCTAAAATAATCTACTCTGGTAAGCTGCAGCTCTCCAAGACATGTGGCAGAGAGTGTGGTGATGGCAGTATCTACATCAGTGTTTTTCAAACTTGGCAACTTTAAGATGTGTGAACTTCCGGGAGTTGAAGTCCATGCATCTTAGAGTTGCTGAGGTTAAGAAACACTACAGTAGAAGTATGAAAATGAAATCATGACAGCTCTCTGCTAACAAATAAAGAAAAAAAAACCAGAATGTCCCATCCAGCTAACATTTACTGGATGACATAGAGGGCAAGATAGTATCATGAATTCATCATGAAGAGGATTCATGATGAATCCTCTTCATCAGTCTTGGTCATCTCCAAAGCTTTTGATATGCTGATCATTAAAGACATTGGACAACTTTCAAAGCAATGAATACATGCTGGCATCTAATTCTTCCGATAAGAAATCTGGACAATAATCAGGAAGCCACATAATTTGGTAAAATGGAAAGGGTTAGCACTGGAAAAAGAGTCTGGCAGATTACCTATTCAGTCTACGAAATCTGGTTGCCATGTTTAAAACAAAATACTGATTTAGATGGTGAGAGCTTCCCTCACAAACAGATGTGTGGCAGACATTTTGCCATGTATATGGGGAGTATTCATATAAGCCAACAACCTGACTCAAATAATTTTCTTTGAATATGGATTTTAGAAAAACATGATGGCAGTAGTCTCTGGAGACTCACAATGAGAGTCCTTTTCATTAAGAAAATAAGGTGAAATACCTTCTTTACAGTCATGCTTGTTGTCATGTAGCACAAAGCCACTGCGGCACTGGCACTCATAGCTGCCAAAAGTGTTGAGACATTCATGTTGGCATCCTCCATTATCCTTTGAGCATTCATCTTTGTCTAGGAGAGAAGTGTAGATTGCTTAGCAGGCTGCCCCATTTTGAATAACACAATCACGCAGGCAACTGCACTATCTCCACATCAGCTCAGTATTTTTTAAAGACCATTTCTTCCTGTACCAGAGCTTCTTTCTTAAAATCTACATCTTCCCACATTCCTTGCAGCCTCTTCTTTAGGAGGAGATAAAACTCAGTGAAACGTGGAGCCAGTTTATTTAATAAGCAGAATGAATTTGTTACTTTCCTGTTTCATTAATCAAAGGGCATTATGCACTTGAATTTCCCCACACCTCTACAAGTTACCTGTAGATAATAATGAAGTTGTCAAGAAGACTTCAGCCTAACTTTCTCCCTGGTACTTGGCTCTGGTAATGCCATAAACCAGGTTTCTCCTATCACTGTTTTTCTCTTCATCAGTCTTGGTCATATCCAAAATAAACAGTGGTGACTGTTCTTAGGCTGTGTCTCTATAATTGCTGCTGCACTGGCCCAAGTTTTTGTCAGATTTTGACTTTTCCATCTAAAAGCAAGCTACAAAGCCACAGGCTGCTCACACCCTTAGGCACAACTAGATTATTTTAGATATAAATCTATAAACAGCACAATCAGCATTCATCCAAAGGGGTAGCAAGTGAGAGAAAGCCGAACCATGCCCACAATTCTAGCCAATGGACAGCTGAAGTCACATTTACATCTAGAATGGGCATAACCATTACCTGCTTACTGAACAGATGACTGAGTTTAAAAACAGACACAGCGACAACAAGGAGATGCAGAAAAGAGAACAGGACACGGTGTCCCTCTTTACTTAGCAACAGTAAATGTCACAGACACAATAAAAATGCAAAACAAAATCAACTGGTTCCATGACAAACCAGAGGAATCAAACGTTTCAGGGCATTAATTAATTAATTATTTAAAAAATAACTATCAGTTCAGTCAAGTAAGACTTTGAGGAGCATTGTCAGAGAATGAACGTGGTCCTTCTCTTGATAGTAAATACCCCAAGCTTAACACAGAACAAAGGAAAGGAGATGCTCCCTGTCCCTGGGGAAGGAGGAACATGGGTGTTTTGGTTCCTTTGGAGTTCCTGAGAAACAAACAGAATGGTAGCCAAGTTCCTTATTAGGCTTTTGTGCGCTTCTTCAGGCGAAATTTCAAGCCCGGAGGACGCATTTTGGGTGGCTGAATCCTTTCTGAAATGAGACAGGAAAAAAAGATGAAAAAAAAATCGGTAAGAAGGAATGTTCATATTCTAAAGTAAAGGGGAATGACGGGTGAGGGAATGAAGTTATTCTTAAAAAATCAAGTTGGAGGGCCATGCAGGAGAGAGGCCATACTCTTACAACAGATATCAGAAACAGCCAAATTAAGAGGAAGCTAAGACACAGCTTGGCACACAGTGATAGAAAAGAGACTGCACAAAGGAGCAGCATTAACATCCAGTAGAAGCCAGGGAGGGGCCGATCAACTGATTCACGGGAACCACACTTCAACGCTTCTAGGCAATCTTCAGAAGCGATGACTAGCCAAGGAGGGCAACTTCGGTGCGGGTGATCTGACCATTCGGAACAGAGTCAGTGTTGGGATCCAGGAGGAGCTCGCCCCAAATGCCGAGAACACTGGGCAGATCAAAAGAGCGCTCCGTCTCGTCAGACCAGCAAACTTCTCTGTCCTGACGGGGATTTTTAATTTGGGACGCAATGCAAGGGTTAATTCTGAGCAGCGATCCCAAGGAGAGGATTGAGATTTCCAACCAAGGCGTCAGACCGAATCCTCCTAGTTCAACTCCAGTTTCCAGGAAACAGCAGCAGGGAAAGAAAGGCACAAGAGCTGCACTGGAAACCCTTTTTCAGTGAAAAGTTGAATTATCACCGAGTTCCAAACTGGCAGGCAGGGTTACGGCTGTGCCTGAGCCCAGGAGAGGCAGCGCCGGTCACCACATTAACATTTCAGCAGTTGTTTGGAAGCTGGTCACTCCTGGTGTGGCAACCCAGTTCCTAAAGGCTCCGACAATTTGACCCGCATTTCTATTTTGGTGTGTAACTGCACAACTTTTACTAAAATCTTGTCTCGACAGCTTTCGTTTTCAGAGATGTGAGTTTCCTCCCCCCGCCCCGCCCCCAAAAACTTTTAAAGACTCTGTGACTGCATTTGCTCAACTGGAAGTGCATTTTTACTGCTGGAATATCAGGTGCAAATCACACCGAGTGTTCTTGCCTTCCATACTCTACACAGCGACAAAGTAATCCTCAGGGGCTTTTCAGAACAAGGGTTTTATTGAAAAATCATCTTGGGTTTCTTCACAGCATTTATACAAGTATTCTGGACGTTCGTCATGTGTAATTTTTTTGGCTTTCTCCCATTATTTTCTCCATCCTTAGTGGGGGGAATTTAATGACTGCACAATGCCCTCTGATGAGCATTCTCAGAGCTCTCCATCTAGAAATCCACGGGTGAGCAATTTGCATGCATCCCAATGCAGTAGATGGGTTATGCCCAAGAAGAAACTCTGTGGTCAAGGCTTTTCTCGGCCAGAGCACTGAAAGTTTCTCATTTAAAGAACTCACTTTTTCACAGATAAGAACTGTCAATGTCCATTGAGGAAGTGCTCAGATTGAACCAGCTTTTCTCCGCACGTATCTCAGAAAAATGGCTTATGCCCGTTACGGCAAAAATATGACATGCGTGTCAAAGGTGATACGCCACGATGTTTTGAGTGACAAGCCAGCGTTCACCAACCCCTGACAACAGCCATTCTCAAAAGTACGCCCCGTTCTTGTGTGATTTTTGAAAGCTACGTGAGAATGGGGTGCTTTCCATGGCCTCCGGAATCTTTGGAAGTCATGCAAGATGGCTGTGCTCTTTTGTGGCTTCCGGATCCTCCAAAAATCATGAGAAGAAAAATCCAAAAAGCATGAGAAGGGATGTGCTCTCGCATGGTTTTTGGAGGCTGCAGAGGTTATAAAGAGCACTCTCTGAAGCTGCTTCCAGAACAAAGGCCTTGTGAGACCCAGAGCTGCCAACAGAAAGAGAACATGGCCTGAAGGTAAGCAGCATGTGACAGATCCTGGAGATCACACACATGGTTGGACTGTATTTTTAAAAAGTAAATTAATGTGTAAGGAATTGTGGGTGTGGGTGTGAGAGAGAGAGAGAGACGTGCCAGCAGAACCATCTTCTGAACTTTTGGCATGCTGAGCCCAAAGGTTCGTCACCATTTTTGCAAACATATGCTCTTCACTACTGCTAATTAAGTATCATATCCTACTATGAGACATACCGATCTTCAAATGACACCAACCAAGTATCATTTCAGCCCCTGATACAGCATCCTAATTTCACACCCACAGCACAAGGGAAACTAACAGGTACATACTTCCACTGCATGTGCAGATCAAAGCACAGAAGCTCACAAACTAAAGAGGGGACGTGTGTGAATCACAGACAAGGATAAACACTGATAGGCAGATCAAATGAATCACAGGCAAATATAAGCAGGCAAACATAAATGATCATAAACAAAAGGGCAGATCCTAACTATGCAGTAGGACACAAAGCTAACCTGGAACCATCTCTGATCTCCGAGCGTGTTGGGGAACCTGCTGATAAATTCCACAGGTTTATAATAATTTCAATATTATTCCAGAACGGAACGAGCACGTAAACAGGGATCTTACCTGAATTCTGAACAGGTGAGTCAGCCTGTTGACAGGCTTTCCTGATGAATCATCAGAGAAGCACCAGGTTCTTGCAGCACCTTCAGTCTCATTTTTCATTTAGCGGAAGTGATATAGAAGGGCTTGCTTACCATCTCTTCTTAGACTGCACCAGAACCTTTTGGTCATTTCCTGCTTTGCTCAATGGGATTGTCGTACCATCCACAAGCGAGCCAAACTTCCTTTCATCATCCAACCGCTCTCTCCCGTATTATTTTGTTCCCACGTGTGTTCAGAAAAATAACTTCCCAATAAATATGTGCACAAATACCTCTTTGCTGGGATACAGTACTAACTTATCTTTCCACCTTCCAGCAGGGCTTTGAGTATTCCTGGAGCCCTGGAAAAATCCTGGGGATGGTTACCGTAGTGGCAACGTGGAAGAGCACTGTTGCTTCGATGAGTTTAGTGATGTATTTGACTTCTCCCTCGTATTAAGAAAAGTCTAGAAGTTTAGTGCTCAGTCTTGTTGTTGTACCTCTTGTTTACTGAATAAAGGAGACGTGTGTATGGGGGAGGAATCTTCGTGGAGCTTCAAAACTTTCCTCACTGTGGAAGTCTCGACTTTGGATTCCCGTTCCAGAGTAATGTACCACCCAGTCAAGGTCTGGTCTTGCCGTCTTGCGACCAGAGCAGCTCTAAGTCTATAAGTCACGGTGCCAGGTTTTGATAAAAATCTTGGGGTTGTTGGTTGGGAGCTATTGCACGGGGTACTGTGGACACTGGCTACCCTTGGGGTATCTCTGCTCTTGTTGTTAAGGAGCCCCTCACAGCTTGTAAGAGATTTGGGCATCATCTTGCTTGCTACATAGGCTTTTTATGTTATGCTTTTCAATCTGTTCGCTTGAGCTAACAATACAACTTAACATCCCTTCACTTCCGGGAGCGTTCAGTTGCCTGGGCACCTGATCACCACCCCGACGCTTGGCAAAACAGCGACAAGCGGGTCTAAGGGCCCTTTTCCACGGCACCGTGTCTGTTCCCCAATTCCTCAAATGCAGTTTCAAGCAGACTTGCAGAGTGACCTCAATGCGCAAAGAGCAGGTTAAGAATCCAGTCAAACCATCACCGCTCTATGTCTTTTTCTCTCTTAACTCAACAGTCGAAGACTGGAAAACGTCTCATGCCATCAGCGTCTTGCCAAATAAACTTCACACAATGAGGACATGGAATAAATTATTTTTAGTTCACGTGGGGTTGTGGTCACTTGCAAAACAAACCACTCAATTGTCGTGAGATTAAACTACTGGCCACTCAACTAAAATTATTAAAAAATCCATCAAGGCTATGAATGTGGAAGGATATTATGTCATTTAGGTTGCAACCAAGTTTTTCCTCAATGCTTCTCATCATGTTTATAGGCTACAGTGACATGGGAAAGAGCAAGTGAAAAGTTCTAAATACAGGTAGTCCTTGCTTAACAGCCATTTGTTTAGCAACTGCTTGAAGTTATGACAGCATGGAAAGAAGTGATTTACAGTTGGTAGGTTTGTTTATGACCATCGCAGCATCCACACGGTCCCATGATCACGATTTAGGTGCTTGCCAACCATCACACATTTACAACACTTGCGGTATCCTATTTGCAACCTTCCTGGCCAGCTTCCATCAAGCAAAGTCAGTTGGGAAGCTGGCAGGAATCACAAGTCATGGTCCCAAGATGTTGCACTTCATAGCCATGGGTGATTCGTTTAGTGACTGGGACTGGGAGTGCCGGAACTGCTGTTCCTGTTACTGACGAGATGGTCAGTGATGTTTTGCTTCACAACTGCTTCAGTTGCAACAAAGTTGTCAGTCCCAATTAGGATTGTTAAGCATGGACTACCTGTAAAGAATTCTTTTCATCTGCAAGAACTTTTTGTAAAAATACTTCTAAACGGTTATATTTTCCTCTCAACTGGAATAACAAAACCTGACAATTCTTCGAGGAGCTGTTTGAGGAGCCAAAACTCAGAAGCTGAGAATGAAGACGAGGCAACCCTTCTGAGTGGAAAATGAGCCACCTGCAGAGCTCCACGTTTGCAGAAATGAAGGTGGCTCCCCCCACCGAGAATTTGGGTCACACTGCCAAAAATGAATTAAGCCAGTTTTCAAACTCAGTAATGTGGTGAGACTAAGGGGGATGGAGTCGCTTTTTCTGACTGGCACACAATCCTTGCATCAAAGTGCTCTTTGGATTAATGTAGTCACTGAGCTACACTGTCAGCAAAAGTATGAAACTGGAGCGACAAACATCTTTGGACAAGGAATCTAATTTTGGCTTCGTCTTTTCACTGGAGATCCAAAATGTGACACCACAACTAGATGAAAAGAGACAAAGGGGGAAAAATGGTTTGCGGGTTCACATTTGCAATACTTGCCAACACGAATGACATTTTACTGATTTGCGTAAGTCAATCTTATTGATACCTTCTAGACATGTTGGACTACAGTTCCCATTATCCTCAAGCAGCATTGTCCACCAGATGGGGAAAGTTGATATGATCTCACATATTCACCATGACTGAATACTACTGGTAGATACCGGTATAATGGTATACAGAGATATATATATAATAATACGAAGTATAACACACCCAGGGGCTTCTTATCAACCTCTTGTGTCTGAAGAAGAATATAAAGATCGATAATTCTATCTTGAGCTGAATTTAAGTCCAACGTGTGAAGAAGGTTTCAGCTGTTTTCCATTCTGGATACGTTTTTCTTTTCATTTTCAAAATGAAAGAAATGGAGGATAGGGCCACCAATCCAATCCCTTATGAGTATCCCTTACTGGTGTTGACCTAGTTCATGGTCTTCAGAAAGGACTAGAACAGTGTTTCCCAACTTGATGTGTGGACTTCAACTCCCAGAATTCCCCAGCCAATTCTGGGAACTGAAGACCACATATCTTAATGTTCCCGAGACGGGGAAACACCCAATTAGCCAAACAACAGCCACTTTTGCTAGTTCACAACTCCGTAAGAAAGAGGGATCTCTACGAATTTGGCATCGGAAACACTCACAAAAAACAGGACAACTCTTCTCATGGTCATGAAACAGGCTCCCTCCTCTCCACAGCTACTGATATGATGTAAGAAAATAATAACTCATTACTCTTTTCCATAAATTGAAATTTTTTACGATGTAAGAATATGCAAGCTTCTGAGTCACTGAGAACTGAAGGGTGGTAACTCTTTGATCCATAATAGGAATATTTTTCCCCTTTAAATAGCTACCATACTGTTTAATAGCCTTTGTCTGAAATGGGTTTCTCGTCCAATGGAAGACCTCACATCTATTATATATACTTTGTGGTTAAAAAAATGTGGCTCTGCCATCTTCCATCTTTGATGTGGGTTGGGAGTTCCCATCCAATGGATACACTGAGCTATGCAGATATATATTAAAACATTTCACCCAGCAGAGACCCTAATTCCCAAATATTTCCACCAATGGAGGTATTCACATCTTCTTTTAGGGTTGAAAGATGAACAGCAAGGATACTTAAATAAGAAAGTACGTAGCAAACACAGAGTGTTTAATGTGAAAAAAACAAATTCATCTTCCTATTTGAGTCACGTCACTGAATGCTGCTAGTTGCCCGAAAACTGAATTATGAAGTAATTAAGTTATGACAATCAGTTCATGTTCACTTACAGGTTACAAACGAATGGAATTTTGACCAGCTCACATCCCTGGGGCATAAAAATGCCAGCTTTGTGACAATCTCTGCTTTTTTATGGTAACCATTTTTGCACTGGATTAGAATTCAGTGCTACCCAGAAGCTTGCATTGGGTACTTTGATTCAGCCCCCACAACCATTTTATGATTTATCTACTAGGAATGAAGCAAGTGACTGGTTAAAAAGGAACCTGGGTTGTAAATGGCTTTATTTGCTCAAGGTGCTTAGGTCACGCTACAAACCCTCTAACCCAGTTAAATAAACCCAGTAAAAAAATGGAGGGCTGGACTGGGGATCAGTGAGATGAAAGGTTCCTTCTTATAGGGTTTCAGTAGGATTTCTATCTCCTGTTTTAGTTTTGCTCTCCTTTGAAGCTATAGGACGGGACAGGCAGGAAAAGGATAGGGTACACAGGAAAAGGATAGGGTACCCTTCCCCAGTTAGTCCAGGGATGCTGACCTAAAACAAAGAAAAAAAAGAACAAGGTACTCACCTTGTTGTTGAGGTTCTCTTGGTTGAGGTTGATTACAGGAGTCTTCTGGCTTCTTGATTGCTGGAGAAATCCTTGGAAGCTTTATGGGCCCTGTTTTTTATTTTTTTTAAATCAAATCATATCCCAACTCCAATTAAATGACTTTTCATCAAGCTGAAAGTTCCCCAGTTACCGGTACAGTAGTCTTCAACTTACGACCACAATAAAGACCAAAAAATTTTACATTAAGAGGCATCACACTTGACTTTATGACCTTTTTTTACCATGGTCCTTTAGCAAATCACCACACTTGTTATTTTGACATTGGATGACCTTGACTTGAGACCTTCCTGCCAGTTTCCCCATTAACTTTGCTTCTTGGAAGTTGGCTGGGAAAGTCGCAAATGGCAATCATGTTGCCGCAGGACGCTGCAACTATTGTAAATGCGTGAAGGCTGGCAAGTGCCCATATCATGATCATGTGTCTATACGGATGATGTGATAGTCGTAAGTATGAGGACTGATCCTAAGTCTCTTTTTTCATAACTGCAAATTATCACTAAGTGAATTATCATAGGTCAAGGATTACCTGTATGGTAGAGCTATTCATCAACAATGTCTGTTAGAAGCTTGGTTTATTCAAGTTCTTTGGTAAAAATGTGTAGGTAGTCCTTGTTTAGTAACCACAACTGGGACCAGCAACCTGGTTGTTAAATGAAGTAGTTGCTAAATGGCATCATGATTATGCTTATCATCTGACTTCAACTTTCTTTCCATTTACAGACTTGCGAAGGTCGTAAATGCAAGAACTGGTCGTAAAGTTACTTTTTCACTGCTGCTGTAACTATGAACAGTTGCTATACAAGAACTACCTCAACTAAGAGCTCAGAGATACTTTCTGAGCCGTGAAAACAACAATGGTGCATCATAACCAATGGTTATGGAGAAGAGGAAAAGGTTGGCTGAAGATGGAAGGTTGTATACATCTTAAAACTCATTCTCTTTAAAAAAAATAACTTAGAGCAGGCTAATTAATTCAACTGACTCCATGTTACCTTATGGAGGAGCATGGCTTTGGAAAAAAATACTGCTCCGAATCCAAGGCTTAGCAGCCACGATCCAGCGCCTAAACATTGTCAACATGGCATGCGCCTCCATAAATAGGAATCATCATTACTTAATTAGTATTTCAGCAGTTTCTATGGCACAAATTCCTGCCATTTATGTTAGCTGGATGGGTCTGCATTGGAATCTGCTTTGATCAATGTTCTCCCAAACTGATGTGGTTTTTGTTGCAGTGATACAAAGGTAACACAACATTGAAACACAGGACAACATAAGCAGGTAATGGTTTCCCAACATCGTCTCCTTTTTCTGAGATACCAGCAAGCATTAAAATAGTCTGGCTACACATGGTTGACTCAAGCCAGGCAGGGAGGTAGGGGGATGGAAATCTTGCTCCATCTTACTTGCCACACATAATACGCATAATGCACTGATAATTTGTGCAAGATGACAAATAACCTTCAACAAGAAGACAAATAATCTTCAAAATTGTTCAATCTAGGAAAAAAGGGTGCTTCCACATCAGCTATCCTATATGAAGGTTTGTCAAAGCAAGCAGAAAGATGAGGAAGGTGCTGCTCACACAGCAGAAGTCCTCTGGTCTCTACAACAGTCAACAAGAAGCTTGCAACTGGAAGGCCAGCATTTGTATAGCAGGGTGAGGAAGGTAAAGAAATACATCACTAGACCAAGCCAAAGGGAGTAGGCAGGGCAACTAAGACCATAACACAAGCAGGAGCAGCAGTTCATAGGTGGACTTTAAAGCCTCGGTGAGCGAGCGAGATAGATTTAAACAACACAGGGCTAGAGGATGCAATGCCTTAAGAAGAGAGGTGTGGTCTGACACATAAGGTGTTCTGGGCTTTCAGGGCTTAAGATGAGGGTATCTGGTTCTGATCCTGCACTGCTATCAAGCGTAGCTCTGAGATCCAGATTTTCCCAGGTGTGTTTAGCATGGGACGGGAAGGGAAGGGAAGGGGAGGGAAGGGAAGGGACGGGACGGGACGGGACGGGACGGG
>JANHZU010003352.1:67264-102274 GCA_032468055.1 Acrochordus granulatus
TGATAAGTAGTAAAAACTGCAAACATTCACAAAGTTTCTTAAAAAGGCAATTGGACTTTAATTACAAGATGTTATTGGAGACATTTCACCTTCTATCTGGAAGGCTTGTTTTTCAAGATGAATTGAAAAAGGCTTCTGGATAGAAGGCGAAGCATCTCCCATAACATCTTGTGATTAAAGTCCAGTTGCCTTTTTAAGAAACTTGGCAAATTTCTGCAATTTTTACTACTTGCCATCAGCTACCCCAGGATATGTCCATCTATCTGCCTTAATGATATCTCAGATTCAGAAACTTTATTGGCCAAGCATGGAATTTGACTCTGGTACAGCAGCTCTCAGTGTACTTGCAAGACAGCAGTATGTAAATAACATAAACAAATAAAACAAAGTTAGGTATTCGACAGTAAAGTGTGCACCCAGAGTATGCAGCCAGTGAAATAAGGTATAAGGTATAGAATTAGAACCACAATCTATTGATAATATCTATACACATTAGAGAGAACTTCTGGAAGAAGAATCCTTTGCACTTTGTGCCCTGTCATATAGTATGAGTCAGGTACTCAGCGAGTGATGGCATGGGGGAAAATCTGTCCCTGAATGTCATATTAGACCCATAAGCTGAGCTGGAAGGCCCCTGTTTTTTTTAAAAAAAGAGGCCATGTGTCTTGCAGAAGCATATAACTCCCTATAAATTACTGCTTTACCTTTTCAAAACAGACTAAATAGACCCTGAAGGCCTAGACTGATGGCAAGTTTAAGGGACACATCAATACTTTGGAAAACAGTATGGAGAAATAGCTGAATGGGTAGCAATGTTTCTTTTAGACCATGGATGTCCAACCTTGGCAACTTAAAGTTTAACTTTAATTCCCTTCCAAATGACTTTTCTATAAAAAAAAACAAAGACAGAATATCTGGCTGAGAAAAAACTGTTACACACTAAAGATGTTGCCTATCAATAAAAATCTAACCTGGAAATGCCCTTAGAGATGGAAGAAGTTTAATACAATTTGTTTACTGTTTTTCTGGCATGGTAAGCCCTTTAGAAATTAATTATGCTACCATATTATTAATATTTAACCAATCTTTATGGCTTAACTAGGAGGTGCTGCAATATAAAGAAAAGAAAAATAGCAGCACGCTGCATTGCCATTACAAATCCATGTGCCCTTTGAAATCCACCAGTTGTTACGTTTTCCCCTTTGGAAATGAATTGGTAAGGCATAAGGTCTACTCTCAGGTAGAGGTGGTCCTCAACTTATAACCATTTGTTTAATGACGTTACAAGAGAGCTGAAGAAAGTGACTTATGAGTGGTCCTCACACTTATGACAGTTGTAACATCCCAGGATCATTCACAACTTTCTTAGCGGGCTTCCAACAAGCAAAGTCAATAGAGGAAGCCAGATTCACTCCATGACTGCAGTAAAAAAGGTTGTGAAATTGTGCGCAACTCAGTTAATGACTGTATAACCTAGGGATGAAAGGTCTCGTCCCAACTGTGGTCATAATTTGAGGACCACCTGTATAATTAGCTTATTATCCAGTCCCGTGTCTTTCTGAATTTTCAAGATAGATAACTTGTAAGCTAAAAAAACATACATATTCCTTGTCGATGCTAGGAAAACCCTAGACATCTCTGCGCTTTGATAAGAGTAGAAACTTTCCCACACATTTATTTCAACGTATGACAGATTGGCACCTAAATATTTCCTCTTTGATTCTTTGCCCCAAATTATTTTGCCTGGGCTAAAAATGAAAAAAGTGAAAAAAAAGAGTTCTACCTTCGTAGACCGCAAAGAACCCTTTGCCAACCCAGTTGCTGCTACTGCGGAATTCGATCCAAAGGCGGCTGTCGGTGGAAAGAATGGAATCTGGGAGTTTATTTCCACAAAACCTACCTAGAGATAAAACATACATACTACTGACTTGAGTTGCTTTATTATTCCACGGCAAAGCATTTATTGCAGCATTGCACATATTTTTGTTCTAATCAGCTATCTGACTTATTCCTCCCCCGCCAAAGTTTCAAGCAAGTGGAAACTTGGAAGCAGAATCCTCTCTCCATCCCAGCACATGTTAAGGATATTTGCAAACATTATGTAATTTAGTCTGCAGTATCTGTATGTATGTGTGTGCGTGTGTACACACACATGCACATGCACACAGTATTGTGCAAAAGTCTTAGGCCACAGTTAGATTCGTTGTTTTAGCAACGGTATAATGAACATATAGAATGATGTCTCGCTCTCTTTCTTAAAATGCAGCCAGAAAATACAGGAAATGTGTCTGCAGTATTCAAAAAAGCCGCTTCCATAGGCTAAAGTGGCGAGGGTTGAGAACTGGCTGCTTGTTGCTGACTTTTGCCTGAAGAAGCCGTTTTGTTCTGAAAATTTTGATTAAATGTTGTGTACAGGTTTCCTGCACTTTCTGTTTGAACCTTAACACAAGGACCGAAAAAGAATTATGGGTGGTCATTCAAGCTTTGCTAAAGCACAGCGGGTGGCGGCCCACGACTTTTGCGCCCTACTGTACATCCAGAATACGAAGCTCTCAGAAAGCAAGGAATGAAAAAAAGGACTTGGTCAAAGTAAAGAACAGAGATAGGAAGAGGGAACTGTCTTGATGAAGCATCGCGGGAAGGTGGTTTGGTCGTCAAAGCTGTGCCAATTGATAATGCGGATTAGATAGAGTTGACAATTGTTGTTAAGGCTGAGCGGAAAACCCAGGTGAAGAAGAAACCTGGTCAAATGCCGTTTTCAGGCCAAGGGGGGAGCACATTTGAATGAGGAGGCCCCGAGCGTTGACTGGCTCAGGCGCATTCGTCACAGGCCGAGAACAGACTGTCAGTCTTCTTATCATAGCTACTATCTAAGTCCAGAGGACTCTAAAGCAGACACGTCCAACCTGGACGACTTGAAGCTGTCTGGATTTCAGCTTCCCAAACTCCTCAGCCAGCACAGCACACGGTTCTGGGAGCTGAAGTCCACACAGCTTTCAAGTTGTCCAGGTTGGACGTGTCTGCCCTAAAGGAAGCCAACTTAAGTGTCAGAAGTGAAAATGAGCACATACAGCACGCAATGATTGCAATACACAGAGGTGTAAACATTTTTCTGTCTCAGAGTAGATTTACCTACCTTTAATACTGTATCTCAACAAAGGAGGAAGTACTTATGCCTCAAATCCCCACTGCCCCCAAAGACTTTTGTAAGCCGTGAAGAGAACAGAAAACCAAATAAATCATGACCTGGTTCTGCAAAGGGGAAGGAAGTCAATACATGAGCCTGGGAGGTATTTTGATTGTTAAATATATTCCTCAATGAGATTTGGCCACGTGCATGACCACCAAGATGCTCTTGTTGATTACCTCGCAGGGGAGCTTTCCTCCAGAACCCATCTCTCACCTCCACGTAGTCATACCAACACAGCCGGCTGCGGTATAGATCCAGGGATGTAAAGTTCAGAATGATCTGGAAAGCAAGCATGAGTCATGTCACCTTGAGTAGGAGGCAGGTCTTAAATCCTGTTTTAGCACACTCTATATCAGACGTGTCCCACATTGGCAACTTTAAGAAAGGTGGGCTTCAGCTCCCAGAATTCCTCAGCCAGCATTTTGGGTTGAAGTCCACATGTCTTAAAGTTGCCAAGGGTTGGGCACCTCTGTTCTACATATTTCTACGTCTTTCATTAGCTCCATTTTGAGGGACATAAGCCACCTTTTACAGGCTTTCTTCCAATACCTAAACAACATTCTACTCTGGCAGAATACAGTAAGTACAGATAGTCCTCAATGTATGACCACAATATAGCCTGTCCATCATGATTGTAAATCATGGTAGTCATAAAATGGGTTGCTCATGTGGCTGATCTGACTTTATGGTCTTTTTGCAGCAGTTGTTAAGTGAAGGCAGAAGAAAGCAAACATGGTGGTTGTTAAGTTCACCATGGGCACGGTTTTGCTGAAAACTGGAAGGAACTGCTAGTTTTTACCAAAACTGCTGTAAAACGTGGTGACATGACTGTAGGATGCTGCAAATGGCTATAACTGCAGCCCGGTTCCCAAGCGCTCAAAGTTTGGTCACGTGACTGCACGGGGAGAGGAACAGTAGCCCCCAGATAGGTGTGCTGTAATTTCAAATGGTTACTAAGTGACCAGTCATTAAAGGAAGGTGCTACTTGTCCAATATGCACGTATGCATGTATTTCTCACAGGTCAACTGTTGACCTGTTGACCTGTGTCAACAAAGGTTTATACTGTATTCATTGGGAGTTATACGATGTTAGCTGGAACTACTCAAAGGTTAGACCATGTTAGTTGGAACTGAAAGCTTTCTGCAGTTGGTACTAGTTTATGCTCAGCCCACCCTGACCCTTTAAGATGTTAAGAAGAATAAAATGAAAAACCTAAAACCAATCAGGCTCTGATTGATAAAAATGTGTGTGTTCTTTCGTCTGTGTGGAAAACATGTTGACTGTAGACGTTCTTGAGCCACACAGTTAAGCAGTGCCAAACGAGCAGGATTGGTCTAGAAATAGTCCTAAACCCATGGCCTGATCCAGAGTCGTGCAGATTTGGCTATTTCTCAACAAAGAATACCCTCTTTCCCAACCCAAAAAAAAAAAAAAAAACCCCAGAGATAATCCTGTTGAATTAGGATTTTTGAATTTAGGATTTTTCCATGACAGGAAACATGGCAAAAGAAGCTAACGTCGGTTCCTGCATGCGATCCTCATGAACTACGAACGGGATGCAATATAGCATGCAGTACTTCTTCTCCTGACTCAGATTTTGAACGGACGACGGCCACATCCTTGTAATGACGTGGAAAAACGGACGGCTACGAAATATGCTTATGTCAGTTTGAACCTTTCTTCCTACGGCAAGCAGTTGATAGCTTGGCTTTCCGATGTTGCAGTCGGTTTACATTCCAGGATTACAAATGATCTCCAGCTGTTTTTCTGGGTTTCTTCTGTGTTTTCAAAATATGATGAAGAAACACGATACCAGAAGGAATAATAAAAAATGGATTAAGAAATGAAGGAATCAGGATTAGGGAACCTGATGTCCTCCATATGTTTTGAACAATTCCCACCGTTCCTTGGTATCTACCATGCTGCCTGGGGCTTATGGGAGTTGAAGTGCAAAACATCTGTAGCGCATTACGTGACCTTTTCCCTCAACAAAGTCTGGGAAAGAAAGGGAGTGTAACCCTCAACTGACACACCCAGTTTAAGCCATAGTCAGGCAACCTTAGGGTACTTCTGATCATCTTTTAAATGGCTCTAAATTCAGTGAATAAGACTGAGATCCCAACAACACATCTTTAATGTTCGTTTTCAAAGAGGTTCCAAACAATATTTCTATTACTAACCCACCTATGATTTCCTACTGCTTCTTCTGTCTTTTTTTCTTTCTCGAAAACCACTCTATTAAAGAGGAAAATGTGGAATATTTTACATGATTTAGCTTTTATTTGGTGTTGCTCAGGATAATCTGTCTGGAAGCATTCATAGCTTCACGGAAGGCATAACTCCCGAGAGAAAGATACTCATCAGAAGCATTACTGGCAAAGAAGAACAGGAAGGTCAGCATTTTATCAGATACTTTGGGCGATACAGAAAAAAGGGGGAACTCAAACCAGCAGTTACCTTTTCCCCTGGAGTGACTGATATTCTCCAGATGCAATGCTTGTGTGCGGAATATCCGTTAGGAAAGTCAGGTGAAGAGAAATTCCCTTGACTGTCTTGCAGTGTTTCTCCACAAGCTACAGGAGAAAATAAAAAGGAAGCACAAAATAAATGATAAATAACTGAAATTAATGATCGCAACAAAAGTTTAAAAAGAATTGAGAAAGCCTTTTGGATTAAAGGTGAAACGCCTTCTACTTAAAAAAAATCCAGTCCAGATGCCTGTTTTTTAAAATTTGTTGCGATGCAATTACCCTGGACGAGTGAGAGTCTTCACAGACATGAAATTAATGATACGAACAGTTACGAAGCTGCCCAATTTAGGATCCTTCGAAAACACATTCCTGAGGAAAACGAGTGGTTCTCATTTCCCGAACTGAACAAGCTGTTTCCAGAGTTGGAGGGAAAAGAAATTTATCCTCCTCTGGAGCATTTCCTGTCCATTTGGTTGCGCAACTCACTTCCGCTGGAAAAGTAGCCATAAATCACAACTACACGGGCAAGACCTTGCAATCAGGTTTACGCAAACTCTCCTTCTCCAATTCAAATCCCTGCCAAGGTGACACAACGTCCATCGCAAGAAACACAGAGCCTTGCAAAAGGCTTACGTTGCGTTCTGTTCTGTGCATCAGATTCAGTTCTATACATCTGAATGATACGCTACATACACGTTAGATTCATTCTACGCATATGAATTTTGCAAAACCTTTTCTCCTTCTCATGGGCAACAACAACAACAAATTAGGGGCTCTTGCTCTGCTGTTCTTCCCTGCCTCTAATTTCCGAGATTTTTTCCAGGCGCTGGTGACAAACTTCCATAATTTCCATCCTCTCTTTACCATTGTGTGTTGAAAAAAAAAAGTATGCATTTTCACAACACGGGTTCCCACATCGTCCGACGCAAGGTACCTGCGTGGAGAATTACCCTATTCTTTCTGCGATGAACCGCATCACACAGAGGCCCGTTCCTTATTTCCTGTCTCTCATTTTGCTCTTGAAACTTGCTCAGCTGAGGCAGCCCCCCTTAATCCTTCCCCCAAGGATCTCTAGCTTGTTCTGCAGCTGCAAAAGTGTCTATGGAAACCGAGCCTGATGCCATGTTGCCACAGTGACAGAAGTCGGGACTTGAACACAGAGGGTGCGAATCTTACAAGACTTTTCATGTTCTCTTCTGTTGGCGCGTTCCTCCTCTTGCAGCAAAGCACCAGGGGACCCAGAGGCTTCTTAGGGACAGTCTCTCCTCTCTCCTGCTTCTTTCCAGCGATGCCAAAGATCCAACCTCACCCAGGACTTCAAAGGCTCCCCAGGGCAGGAATGCCATGGTCCATGATGGCAGCAGCCAGACTCTCATTCCCTGCTATCATCCAGACGTAGGGGTCAACTCCTTCTGCCTCCCATCATCTCGCTTATTATTGGGGACCACCACAGTTTCTCTGCGAAGGACCATCTGGAAGGGACACGATCCTGCTGGACAAGGCTTGTTGAGAAGTTGAGGAGTGTGGGTGTGTCCATGTGCCTCTGAGTGACTCGTCTCTGCCCTTTTCTTGGCAAGGTGTTTGGGAAGCGGTTTGCTCTTGCCTTCTTCCTAGGGCTGGGAGAAGGGAACTGGCCCAGAGTCACTCAAGCTGGCTTCGTGCCCAAGGTGGGATCTGAACTCACAGTCTCCCCGTCTCGAGCCCAGGTCACGACACTTCAGAACTGATTTAAAGCAAATTACCTTCTTTTTCCTTCTAAAAGTGCTCAAAATATGCCTTGGTGAATGAAAAGCCAACATTTTTTTAACTTCGCTTTCATTAAATGTTGATCGTACCTGAACGGGTCTCCTAGTGGTCCTCAATAGGGCATGCTTCCGACTCCACAACTTTGAAATACAGAACAGCATGAGTTTATAGTTACTGACGGCAAAATTTGGTGTTCTAAGAATCTTCTATTTTTTTTAAAAGAGCAAGGCACGGCTGTAAAATAAATATTGCTACGCAAAACTATTTTTTTTCACATATAAGCACAGGAGCAAAACCTTCATGCTTTGTATAAATAAGGCAATTTAAACTAATAATTTCTGAAATCAGAAAGAGGTGTTCCAGCTGGCTCGGAGAAAAGATTTCTCAGCCAGGTCCAAATTATTCAGTAAAAAAAAGTCTTCTTAATGAGCTACCGAAAGGCTTACAAAGTAAAATAACAAATCCAGATAAAGCATCAGTGCGCTTATAAAACACGATGTTTTCCTGGACTGGACTGAGAAAGATGTGCATTCATTTCACACAGAAAAAACTCTCTGAAAAATTGCTATCTCAGGAAGAAGCCAAGATAGCATCATCTCCCAAACAGAAGTCCCCCCACATTCCCGCACAGGACTGGTAATGAATAACCTGTTTTCTATGAACCCAGAAAATTTGAAATCCAACCTGGAAAATGTTCTCCGAAAAAAGCTCCTGCTATTCTTGGGTAACACAAAGTACATTCTAGATAAGTATTTCTCAGATACCCAGATATTTTATCGGCCAAGCCTTGTCAGACATGCAAGGAATTTGACTCTGGTACAGCAGCTCTCGGTGTACTTGCAACAACAATAAACAAGAGTGAGATGATGCATAACAACGTTAGTTATTCTGTAAATGTGCAGTCGAGAGAAGGAAGTCTTATCATGTTTTGAAATTAATAGGTATGTATACACATTAGAGAGGACTTCTGGGCTAATTACAACTCTCTGCTTTTGCTCTATCCATCTTGTAGCATGAGTCAAGTGTTCATTTGAATGTTGGCACGGGGGGAAAAGCTGCTCCTGTGTCTAATAGTTTTGGTATGAGTACCCTGTAGTGCCTACCAGATGGAAGAGATTCAGACAAGTTGTCTCCAGGGTGGGAAGGATCTGCTGATATCTTCTCCGCCCTTTTCTCAACTCTTTCAGTATACAGGTCTTTTATGGAAGGCAGGTTAATTGCAATTATCTTTTCTGCTATCTTAACTATATACTGGAGTCTGTACCTGTCCTGTGTGGTTGCTGCACCAAACCAGACAGTGCTAGATGTACAAAGGTCAGACTCAATAACTGATTTGCAGAACTGTATTAGCAGCTCTTGAGGGAGGTTGAACTTCTTGAGCAGATGTACAAAGAATATCTTCTGATGTACCTTCTTAATAATGGTGTTGATGTTAGCTGCTCATTTTAAGTCTTGGGAGATTGCAGAGCCTGGATGTTTGAAGGACTGTACTAGTAATACTGTACTGCTGAATATGGTAAGGCGGGGATAACATAATCGGTCTCTTTCTAAAAATCCACTGTCATTCTACAGTTTTGAATGTATTCAGCTCTGGATCGTTTTGCCTGCATCACAGGGCCAGCTACTCAACTTCCCATCTGTACGCAGGCTCATCACCATCTTTAATGAGTCCACTGATTGCTGTATCATCTGCAGACTTCAGTAATTTGACAGAAGGATCACCAGAGATGCAATCATTTGTGTAGAAAGTGAAAAGGAGAGAGAGCACATATCCCTGAGGAGCTCTGGTGCAGATTGTCCGAGTACTGGATGTAATTTTCTCTAGCTTTTGAACTGTCTTGGGTCTACATCATGACTGCTTAAAAAAAAAACATTAAAATAGTTTAATTAGAAAACTTGACTTTTAATCTTTAACTCAATTTGAGATAAAGTACTTTTGCAAAGCGCTGTTCTTTTAAAAACTGTTTTGGATTGATTTTATCATAATGTTTGCATGGATTTTTAAATGTGGAACCTGTTGATTTCTTAGGAAAACATGTTTCAAATTATATCTTGTTCTAACTGACCTTTGGATAAGAGATTTTTACTTCCTTCGTAATCTAAAGGCTCTGATGCCCAGGCCACAGAGAACGTCTGGGAATTTAGAAGAATTTCATGTCAGTTCTCACAAATTGGCTTGGGAAATGTCTAAGAGAAGCAAGTCATTACTCATGCCTCTGACCACATTTCCATGACAAATGGCATGTGGGGTAATTGTACATTCTTGAACTTTGAATTAAGATGTGGAAGTATAGAACAACGAACTGTGAGTTATTCATATCTCACTCCGAAATGTCAAAATCAATCTACTTTTTTTTGATCGAGGCCAAAAGGTGACTATCTTAGCAAAGATTCCATCTGATGGTCACCTATGTTTGCTAAAAAGTGATAGATTTTGTAGTCAATAAAGTATTATAACATCTATTTTACTTATCTACAGAGCTGAGTCTATACATCTCAAAGAACAAAGAATTGTTTTAATTTGAAGAGAAATGGAATCTGTTTTCAAGTCCCCGTGGTAGAATTGCTCTTTGGAGTCATATCCAAATAACACTGAAGTATATCAGACAAAGCTGGATAAAATGTTCTGGCCACAGCAACTTTTTATGATATACCAAGGCGACTATATAACTTGTGATTATATGACTTCTTTGCTTATAGATATGGCCATAATTTACATAAAGGTTACAGAAATAAATTCCATTATTAAATTGTGAGATCTGCTGCTATCATCTATGGTAGTCTCCCCCAACACTAATGCTTTTGAAAGAAGACTGGATAAATTCATGGAGGCTATCGCTGCCGTCTATAGTTGATGATACAATATTAAGTACCGTGGAATTATTCAAACATATCTGAAGGAACAGCTGTCTAGAAGAAGGAATACCTTTCCCCTCTCCATGTCTGTGAGCATTCTAATCCTGTTAAATGGGTGATCCAACAAGTTTTTTCTTAGCACAGGAAAGTTACTTTCATAGAAGTCAATCTATAGGCATTTATAGTTTTTTGAAGGAACTGATCATCCTTGAAGGGATAGGCAGCTTGACTCTTGCATCAGAAGGTGAGATGCATCCTCTTCTGTCTTTTGATCATTACATTTGTTTTCCAGAACATTTAGGAGAAATGAGTTTTCCCTTAACCGTGAGGCACAATTCACTTGCAGATCCTTGTAATGAAGGAAGTTGCTTTACAAATAAACCTCATTTCATGCAGCAAGTAGAAGATCCAAGATTCATCAGTCCATCATAGGAACACTTCATACACATGTGGTAGTTCCTAGAAATCAAACTGGATCCTAGATAGCTGAATAACTCAATGCAGGAAGTTGAGAAGCATTTTGATGGGTCAAGCAAAGTCTTAAGAAATTCAGGTCTTTGGGACTGTCATTGTATTATTTTTCTGCCAGGTAAAAGCAGCTAAGAGTGAAACAAAACAGCTGTGTCCTCAGTTCATTTCCCTCTTGGAGGTCTGACTAGCCACCCCACTTTGGAAAAGTAAGCCTCAGATTATCTTTCTCAAGGTTTGATTAACAGGCTGTTTTATAAAACAGAACATCTCCCCATCAGGAACCTCTGTCATTCTCCCTTCTGCATTTTACTTTGAAAATGCCAAAAGAAGAAGCCCAAATCACTCAGAAGTTCTCCTTGGGCATTTTGCTGTAGACACCATTTGTCAGCATTCAATCTATGGCAGCACTGGAGGGAAGAAGGAGAAGTCTAGGGAGGCAATGGTTACCAAGTGATTGTGGTTACGTTATGTGGGCACTCCTCCAGAGCCTTAGCCTTCTGCATTTTTTGCAACTACCACCACTTTTTGCAACTACCACCAAAACATAGAGAGATTTAGTATACTGTAGACAAGATACCAGAAAAAAGAAGAAAAAAGCAGGACTGGAAGTTGGGGGCATGGAAGTGGAGAAAAGAGGAGGAGAGACAAAGGCACTAGTACACTGCACAAAACCATCAATGCTCTAATATCTTCAACTCCAAACCATTTCTTTCCTTCATCTGCAATTCTGTTTCTCCCTGCACATGTCCCCATCTCAATGCTGTATTTCTTCCCTCTTTTTCATACTGGCTCAACCACCCATTCAAAGAATTTCCTGCAGGAAACACTGCATTTCTTACTAGACAACAACTCTGTTCTGTTTGTAAATGTCCATCTTCTCCACGGAAACAGACACCCAATAGGCGTGGATGCTGGAAAACCCCAAGCCAGATCAGGTCTTGGGAATCAGGCAGGAAGCAACAGTTTCACACACTTCTCTGTCTTTGGCTCCTGAATCATTGCCTTCTGTTCTGACATCTGTTCAATTCAGAGAGCCAAAACTGGTGTGGATTGGACTGTCTCCAAAGACTTGGTGAAGGTCTGAGCTTGAGATTTCAGCTCCAAATCCCTGCATTATGTCATGCTTGTTTGTATCCATTTGAAAAGAGTGGGAAGAGGAGCATCAAGTGAAACCCTGGGGGATTATAAGATGCAACTAAAGAATACAAAACATTCTGTATTTAGCTAGCTTAATATATCTGATATTGGTAATCAAAAGGCAACAAACTTTCTACCATGGTAACTCTCCAAAAAGCAGATAATATACTTTAATGTGTAATTGTTTAGCTTAAAGAGAGGGCTATAGGTAAAGATGAAGGTTTCCCCTGCCAGTCAAGACCAACTGTAAGGGGTGGTGCTTATCTCTGTTTCATAGCCAAAGAGTCAGCGTTGTCCGAAAATGCTTCCGTGGTCATGACTATATTTTGGGGCACATGGAACGATGTTATCTTTCCCACCAAAGGTGGTATCTATTTATCTACTTGCATTTTTACATGCTTTCAAACTGTTAGGTTGGCAGGAGCTGGAGCAAGTAATGGGGGCTCACCCTATTACAGGGTGGTTCTTGGGTCTTGAACTCAGCTGCCAACCTTCTGGCTGACAAGCCTAGCATCTTAACTGCTCATGCCTTAGAGAGGGCTATGGGGAGACATAATAGCAGACTTCTAAGAGTTATCAAGGGAAGAGGATGTGGATTTATCCTCTGCAGTGCCCAAAAGAAAGAAAGAACCAATGGGTGGAAGCTTTACAGAGAGCTCCAAACTTAAAATAAAGGAGGAATTTCCTGACCTTGACAGCTATTAAGCAACAAAACAGGCTGCTTCCTTGAGTCATAAGTATCCTGTCACTGAAGGTTTTAAACAAAGCTGGAGAGCTATTTGACTGGGATGGTTTGAGTAATGCTCTCCTGGATATGCTGTTGATATGGAAGACCACCAAGATCTCTTCCAAACCTATGATTTTATGAAGAATTATTATAAACGGTTGGAGAAATGTTTGAAGAGGACAAAACATGAAACACAGCATTAACTAAGATGAAATTTAATTATAAGATTTAGAGGTGTTATAATTACAAATGTAAAATTTACACTTTAGTCAAGCTGACTGGCATGAAGGATGATAAATGGAAGTTTTAACATATATTATTCCCCTTTTACTAATTTCCCACTGGAGAAATATTCAGTGAAATCATGCAAGGAAGAGGACTTCTCCACTCTTTGTCCTGTGACAGTTTCCCCTGCCAGTAAAGGTAAAGCTTCCCCCCACCAGTTGTGTCCAATTCTACAGGGCGGTGCTCATCAACTTTCATAGCCAAACAGCCAGTGTTGTCCAAAGATGTTTCCGTAGTCATGTGGCCGGCATGACTAAATGCTGAGGCGCAAGGAACACTGTTACCTTCCCACCAATTTAGGTGATACCTATGTATCCAGTTGCATTTTTACATGCTTTCGAACTGCTAGGTTGGCAGAAGCTGGGGCAAATAACAGGAGGTCACCCCATTATGCAGTGCCTGAGTCTTGAACTCGGGCTGCTGACCTTCTGGGCAACAAGCCCAGTGTCTTAACTGCCAGGCCACCATGCCCTAGTGAGATAGTCTGTGCTTTGGTCTAAATTTCATTTTTAAAGCTGAAGACTGGTATTGTGCTCAGAATCTAGTTCAGGAATGGCCTGCCTCCTCTAATATTACAAGCCATCATCTGGAATGCGTGGATAAAATTATTAGTATTCTTTCAAGCAATCACTTCTCCAAGAGGGAAAAGAAATACAGTTTTTTAGCAGTAACATTTTGCTGGCAAAAATGAGAGACAGTAGCATTTGCTGAAGAAGGATGTTTGGGTTTCTTAATGATAAACGGCCAAGACCTGTTGCTGTACATTTATGCTTTAGTAAAGCAATTAGATTTATAATCTTAGGGCATGCTGCATCCAGTCACAGATTGCATGAAGCATTTAACGTGGCCAGCTAATAACAGTAAGCAAATATTCAGCATTAGCAGCAATAACCTAGGTGCTTTAAGATGGATTGAACTCCCAAATTAAAAGCTCTGTATAACTATGAAATCTTGCCTTCATTACCTCATTTTCTTAGAAAAATAAAATGTAGAAGAACTGATGGCATCTCTTGCAATGAAACAGGGGAATTAAAAATAAAAACTCTACCCAAGAGCACTTCCAGACTCCTCTTTTTTGTATGATGCAACCAACAATACTTACCAGGGCATTTATAGAGTTTGCGCGCCTGGGCAATATCTCCTTTGCTCAGCCGGGTTCGCTGTCCGATGGAGGGCTGCATCCCATTCACATTATATTTGGGAAGAATGGTGTCTAGGAAGATTCCCCTGAAAAGGCATAAAGGAGAGTATTCTCAGCTCTTGGCTGCCTTGCACAGACACAACCAACGGGCCTGGTTTATTGGTTACTGGGAGTCAGCCATCTGGAACAAGAGACTGATTATTTTTCAGTAAAGTAACTGTGATGATAGCTAGCATAGCCTTGCACTTACATGCATCCACCCTTTCTTACTAATCTCTTTTTCCAGTGAATATATATCTTTTGAACAGGTCTGAGTTTTAGACTGGAAGGGTATCCATTGGAGAAGTCCCACATTTCAATCAATATGGTTGTCTTGATAGCATTCCTCTGTAGGCATTAAAGTTGATGGAAGGAAGAGAAATATCTAATTTTTGTCTGCAAGAGTTTCCAAAGGATTTTGAAATAAAAAATATAAAGAATTATTGAAATAAAAAAATATGTAGGCCTTCATGTTCAACATCTTTCTAATGTCCTACCATCTATAGAAGATTCTGATGGAGTTTGTTCATTATTGTTGTCCCCTTGGAGAGAAAGGGTCACAGTAATTTGGTAATCTCAGAAATATTAGTAGACACTTATAACCTGTAGATTGTCTGGGATGCATAAGGGCACCGGGTTCCACAACTGTGCTTTAGCTGGGCATTAAATCTTTTAAATCTATATTGCTGTGATTGCTACTTTTCTATACAGAAATGGAAATGGGAGCTGAACTGGAAGCTAACAGGAAAGGGAGAAGGAATCATCATTAGCTATTTCTGTAGTAGCTTAGTCCCAAGTTGGGTGTATCTAAAAGTTGTGGCCATCCCTGCCTCAGTCCTTGATTCCTGTTTTTGGCCACATCAGACTGTTTGCTCATTCATTTCTTCTTCCAGGGTTTCCATATAATTTTTCAATGGGTTGTCCTTATGAAAGATTCTAACTTGGCTCAAGAACATAGGATGAGTTACTAAAAACAGCCATGGATGCATTTGTAATTACAATGTAATTACAATGGCACAAGGGGGTAAATTCAGCAGCCCTGTAACCTTACCACAGGAAAGGAATTGCCCACACAAAATCAATTTAAGCTCTTACAGCAGTTCTAAAGTAGCTCCAGACTGATTTACTCCAACTTTTTGATTATGCACAAGTTGACTTGAAATTGGAACAATTTTTCTTTCCCTTTCAACCTGTAGCTTAGAGATGGGCTTTTTCCCACTGGTAGAAACTTTTTTCTACTCTTGTCTTTTGGATTCAAGGTGACTATTAATTTCCCACTCATACTACATACAGGTAGTCTTAACTCAACAACCATAATTGAGACTGGCAACTCCATTACGAAGTGTTGTGGTCATTAAGTGAGCCATCACATGACCGCAACAGATTTATGACCTCATATCTGTCATAGTTATTACTCTAAGCTGTCAGAAAAAAATTGGGTCATCTGGACTAGGCCACATAAGCAAGGAACCAAAGCTTCAAGATTTTGTTTGCAGAAACAGCAGGAGAAGGTTCAGCTTGTATTTTCATAGAACTTTGTCTTGAAAAATAAAACAGGGAAATGCTCAAAAAACTACTTCAACAAAAGTAGCAGTGCAAGCAACAGGAATGTTTCCATAGAGAAACTAAGTAGGAGGAAAAGCATCACCATCACCTTGCTTTGTATGAGGACAGCGGATGACATGAGATGAGAGAGAGATGAGGCTCATTGTGCCAAGATGACACCACATGTCGGATTGGCCTGAGTAAATGGAGAGAAATTAGGGAGGAAAAGGAAGCTTAGAAGAAAATGGCTATTTTGAAAAAAGGCCTCCTGCATCTTATGGGACTTCCTCATATAGGTCTGGTGCAACTACTCAACTATTAGGAGAAGCTTTCTTTGGAGAACTTTCTGGAAAGCTCTTGAACACTGTGCAAAAGTTGCTTTTTAAGGCAAAACCTAGAGCTAATTGGAAGTTTGCACCCTGAAAATTGGAATTTTTCACTTTGAATAGATTATGGTGCTAGACTTGATAGTTTGCTCACAGAAGGACATACGCTTAATTGCAGCTATGTCTAGAAAGATTGAGTAACAGGTAATGTGGAAGACTTCTGCTCCAAACCATGGACAGCAGCCAACTTCAGAAGAAGTTAGGAATATTCCTATTTTCTGCCCCTAATGACATCTTAATGACACTGTAGGGTTCCTAAAAGCCCAGCATGCATGGGCAGTGTGCTACTAACCTCTATGTGTGCACAATATAAAGTTAGATATGTAGAGCCTCTCCACATTCAGGGTCTCTCTGTGCAGGACAGTGCACTGTATGTGTTCTCTTAATGTCCTCCTCCTCAAGATCTCTAAGCCCATTGTCTTTAAGCTGAGCTTATTTATCTTTTTTAATGACAACTGTCCATTTGGTTCCTGAAACAGATGTGTTGCTCCATGTGAAAGAATCAATCCAAGATAATCTATCTATCTATCTATCTATCTATCTATCTATCTATCTATCTATCTCTATATATCTATATCTATCTATATCTATCTATCTATCTATCTATCTATCTATCTATCTATCTATCTATATCTATATCTATCTATATATATATATATATTGCTGGTCTCTGGTAGGTATATGATCCTTAACTATCAGTCTATTTCTGGAGTTTAGCACAGCCAAGTAACAGATGAAAATTTTGTTGTAATGATTTTTTTTCATTAAGATGAAAAATACTGTGCAAATAATACTAGAAAAAGGAGAACTTTTGTTGAAAGAATAATGCTGTGATTAAGTTATAAGGTCAATGAAGAATTACTGCAACCATGTTGAAATTACTCCAGATCTCATAATACCATTGAGTACTGTTACCACTGAGAAAAAAGGAATGAAGATACAAGTTTCTGAGCATTGTGTTTCCCTTTCTTAATCAATGCATAAAGACTCCTTACTAAATCAATGTAATCCTTGTTTTTCACTGCTTTCAATTTATAGTTGAATGAAGAAGAAACATAGTCTATTTTCTTTGGTGATCTACAGTTTCATCCTTCTTCCCTTAATTATTTTCAGGATTTTTCCTGGTCTGGTATATTTATTGTGACAGTTTCCTCAATTGGACAAAGAATCTAAAATAGCAACCAAAACAGATTATTCAAAGAAGGAAGAAAGGTAAATCTGAAGCAGGGAAGTTACGATCAATATCACCCAAAAAGTTGTGCATCATCCTGAATAAAACATATTTCTTCCTCCTGCTCTTCTCTAAATAACTGTCTAGCAAACAAAACAACAGCATCTAAGAAATAATGTCATCAGCATACAGCAACATGCAAGGTTTCCTGTAAATCTTGAAATCCGAGTCATGAAAGAGCGACATCCCTGTTTGCCAAGCTGACAGCTGGGTTCTTAATTTCCTAAGCAGGTTTAAAAGCTGCCAGGTTTATTCTTGGAAGATGCTCACAAAACTGGTGGGTTAAATGAAGCTCCTCAGAGAAATGCTGAAAAATCTGGGAATACGAAGACACACGTTCTCTAAATACCGCAACTTGCCGTTGACACAACTGACAAAAATGGGTTTGTGATGGTGGAAATGGAGGGGGTGGAGAGAAGGAAGGAGGAAGAAAGGCAGTTGATCGCTCCAGATCATGATTTCAGATCTCCACATATATTGGGAAAAGTATTGGAATGTCAGAACCCATAACAATGGAATTCTTGAAACATAGGGCAGAATTATTTCATCTCACACCATTTGTCAGACTGGAAGAAGCAGACCAAGACAGTTCAGTTCTAATCTAAAAGTTTACTGAAGCTTCAAGGTCACAAGATTTTTTCCAACTGCCAGACCATACCTGCACTCTCCCAGAGGTGCTAATGATCTTCATAAGGAGTTGGACCTCCGGTGTTTGTGCATGCGCAGAGATTCCAAAGTGATCCCCCTCTTCAATCCTGACTCAACCACTCCTTCTCCCACACCATTTCAGCTCAACCACACACACACACACACACACACATAATATATATATATTATATGTATATATTATGGCAGCATTTAGACTATTCTCAGAATTCTCAGCTTTGGAAAAAAACTTGAATTAATTCTAAATTACTAGGATTTGCTGAATATTCTTTAGAAGAGATTATAATAACAATAATAGCAATACAATATGTGCTTGAAGGTGGTTGCAATAGTTAAATCTAGAGGTGAAATTATGCCTCCCAACCCATATTCCTAAAAACTAATTGCTAAAACTGGATTCAGAGAAAGAGTCTGAATGGAAGGGTACAAAAGAAAAGATATTGATAACAACTGGAAAATAAATTCCTAGGCCAGATTCATGTTACTCAGAAGATTTGCACTGTCAACTAATCAGAGAGGATGTTGCTGCAACCTTAGTTAGAAATGCCAATCATCTTAGGTAGCTCACTGGGGTTCCTGTTCATAATCTGGAGTTTCTGGAAGCTGGTACATCAGACTGAGCCAAACAGTATTATGAAATTGTATTATTAAACTGCATTTATGCAACAATGGTTGTAGGTAACTGTAAAGGCAAAGATGGCAAGGTATTTCACCAGGAAAATTGCAACAGGATTGATAAACAGCGATTCAAGAAGAAAATTTAGCACAATCAATGCCCATCTATAATGTGTTAATCTTTCAGAAGAGACACTCAGAGGCATGTCTTTGGTATCCTGGATAACACAGATGGTACCAGCCCAAACATGCTGAGATGCAGAAAACTGCTGAGCAAGAATGAGCATTCAATGGGCCACACCTTCTCGGCCTATGGCCATTTGCAAAGCATGCAGTAATCCTCGTACTTATTGCCAATTTTGTCTCCTCACGGAAAAAGGTTGAGCAGCCACAAAAACCAAAGGAGAATCCAGAGAAAGGCCCAGAAATAACTGTGCAGCTTGACAACAGGCAAAGGCATGATATGATGGGAGAAAAGTTGTGGTCTAATGTAGACTAGACATGACTGGGAATCTACACTCTTGGCTTTTTTCCAAAAGTCAGTTTAGTTATTTATAAGATTACCAACCTGCCTTTCTTCCAAGACTTCCATGGGGATCTCCCTCCATTTCATCCCCATGATAACAACTTGGTGATAACAAGGTTGGGACTACAGAGAAAATGTGACTTAAATCACTCAGGGATTTCCAATGGAACTTGGCTTTCCCCACTCCTACTAAACCAGACTGGTCTTTCCCACTAAACCAGACTGGTCTGTTGCTCAGAGACCAGAGATTGGCCTCAAGTCATCCAGAAAGCTTCCATGGTTGAGCATACAGGTCTTCTAGGTCCTAATCTAACACCTTAATCACTCTACCGCCCTGGAATTCAGATGCAATATTACAGTAATTAATCAATGACATCTTCAAACTCTTGACACTCCACAAGCAACAATGAAATACAAGGAGACAGCTCCAAACAAGCAAGAATGGATTCGGCACGCAGACAGTTAGATGGTTATGTACTGCAAAGAGTGGAAGGATTTGATCACACATGGAGGAAGGCAAGCAGATGGAAAGCAACAGCCTTAAGCAAAACTATAGCTTTTATTAGATTCTCAAGGAAATGGTTGATATTACATGTATAAAATTTCTGACATTCAAGCTCTGGAGATTATTTCCTAGAGAACAATCCTCTATTGACTCTGGGAGGAAAGGGCTACCACCAGCAGGAAATGCCAGATATGTTTACAATCCTTCCTTTCCACTGGGATTCTGCTTATAATCTATCTGTTCGTTTGTCAAATTTAATTCTGTGGAATTAGGTCATTTGGCCAAAAGCTGTGAACTTAATTTGATTCAGAGTGGGAAATAGTTGATGAGCGTCAGGGGAGATCCTTTCCATTCTACTGAATGAGTCTACTGTTATCAGCAGAAAAATAGGGAAAGGAAGGAGAGAAGACGATGGAACTCCTTTAAGAGTTGATATCTAGAAAACCATATTGGTGTCTCTACTTGCAATGCAGAAAGAGACAGTTGGATTTTACTTGTTTTTGGGCAAGGAGAGTTATGGAAGATTGCTCATTGGTTTATTATGAATTGGGTAATGGAGGCAAATGGGTTTTCTTCTAGTTCAGTAGGCACTGATTTAAGAACAAAAAGTCCAGTTGCAATGACTAAACCTCCAAACAATTCTATCCAGATGACTGAGAAATCTTCATCTACATAAATTCAGGGTTGTCTTTTGGAGTCAACGCAGCAGAAAGTCTACAGCATGCATGTAGCTGACATCTTCATGATTTAGCTCAAAATATGTGAGTTGAAAGGGGATGATTGTACTAAAATAGTGTTTCTTAATTTTTTTCTCTCAGGATTCTTTCACCCTTTTAAAAATTAAGGAGGAGCCTGTTTGGATGGGTAATATTTATTGATATCTACTGTATTAAGTTAAAATTGATGCACTTGCTGCAGCTGCACTTCCCATGATTTGTTGGGATTTTAGTATGGCATTATTTTTCGACATAGGTTGGCAAATAATTTTGATTTTCATGGACCCCTGAGAGAATCTGGGAGACCCCCCCAGAGGCTCTAGGACCACATTTTAAGAAATACTGAACTAAAAGTTGCTAAAGTTGGACATCCCTGGTCTTTACCAAGAAGAACAAAATTGCCAGTGTCTTTATTTGCAGATGTTAGTTTTAATTTAGGTTTCATAACTGGATTTAAGATGAACTGGGGGACAATAAGAATCCAAAGCCATGCCACTCATATCCAATTCTACAAGTTCATGCTGCTGAAATATGTTCAGTCTTAAGCATCTGGCTTCTTGCTTTTGACATAGGGTGGTTTTGAGGGAAAAATTGCCTCTTTCACAAGGAATCTTCCTACACTTCTTTTTCTGCAGAAGAGAACAGAAAAGTGCAAGTTAAGCCTGGTGTTTCATCACTGCACTGCTCTCCTTTGCTTTCCAAAGTTCTCCTTTGTTTTCAATCACCATTTCTCCTGATTCCTGCAGGCAGCCACTTGATGATTGCTAAGCCCTAAAGCTAAAACCTGCTGGGACTATTTCAAGCAGTATGTGTACTCACCTTGGAGTCATCACACAATACATTTTCCTGTCCAAAAAAGTGCATTCAGTTGCCATGACAAAATGACCCTCCAGCTGATTTCTCTAACCAGGATAGAAAGCAAACATCCTTAGGTTTGTGTTAGAGGAATATCCCAGGTCTGTATTAATTCAGACCAGAAAACAGATTCAATGCATTTCCTCTTTGTTGCCTCTGACAGCAATTCCCTTACCCCTTCACCCTTCCCTTGTTCACCCAATCCAATTCCCCAATTCTTCATGCATTCTGGTGCCACACATTCCCTCCCGTGTGAGTGAGGCAGCAGCTTCTTTCCCAAGCCCCCAGCCCCTGCTCAGGCACATATGGAAGCCCACCCAACTGTTCATTTTGTGCCTGATTGGGCCAGGACTTCCAGAGGCCCACTATAGAGCCATTCATTCAGAAAATACATTTTCCCCCATGCCATCATTCAGCTGAATACTTGACTCATGAGATATGATAGGACAAAAATTGCAAAGAATTCTAAATTAACCCAGACATTCTGTCTAAGGTGTACACATACTTACCAATAGATCATGATCCTAATTCTATGCTATATTTTTTTCTACTGGCTGCAGACTTGGATACACTCTTTACTGTTGAAAACATAATTTCATTTATTTATGTAATTATTCTGTTTACAAGTGTCTTGCAAGTACACTGAGAGCTGCTGTACCGGAGTCAAATTATTTGCATGTCTAACCATGCTTGTCCAATAAAGCATCTGAATCCTGATGCCATTCAAAATCCGTATTAGGATAGAAGAGAACCTCAGAGTTCCATATGTGGAATTGGTCAATTTGAGCATGGAAAAAGAAAAAAATATAGAAAAACAACCCAGTAAGTCTTCTGGCATTCATAGATCGCAATGTCTGTTTGCGTGTGGGAATGTGCATATATACATGCTCAAACTCTCATTTGATTATCATGCTTTGCCCTGTTGATTTCAAAAGAGGGGGAATAAATTCACCATTGACATTACACTACAGAAGGTATCTCTGTATGATCTCTTCTCTCATACACCATTTTTTCCAATTCTTATAGATTTAAATAAAACTTGAAAAAATTGACCCAAACTATGGCATTCAGCTGAAGAGAAACACGCTAAATATGCATGGATTTTTGCAGACATTCATTACCCGACTAGATAACATCACCATTTCAAGAAGGAGTGAGGTTTGCTCTCTGTTTATATACTAGTGGCTTGCCCCATCAGTATAAGGGGGAGTGTTTTTGAGGTTCCTTGATTAGGTTATTGTTAGCTTGTTGTCTGATTTAATAGTTCCTTGTATTGTTTACTTATTGCTGTCTATTGTTACTCTTTCTGTTAATCTCTGTTTATCTGGCTACTGATTGCTGATGAGAAGGTATTTTGTTTTTTGTTTCCTTTTGATTGCCTCTTTTGAATGGTATGCAGATGTTGTTTATCTCTATGTGCCTGTTTATGGCTGATGTGTCAGAATGCCAAGCTTCCAGGGAATTCTCCAGCATTTTTGGATTTAGTTTGGTCGAGGATGCTCACAGTTTCCCAAACTCCACTCCCTCCTAGCACCAATGATGCTCCTTAGTTTTGTCTGCAAGGAAACAATGAAGCTCACAGAGCACCAAGGACCCTACAATTCAGGACTGGGCCACAAATATTCTCTTCTAAATATGCACGGGTTAAGCAAACATGTAAAACAAGATAAACTGGGAATCTCACTTGGAAAAGGTGTTTCTGGCATAGTGCATTATGCTGTCAAAATCATATGTTTCGCCTAAGGATTCCACCTCTTCAGGTTCCATCTTCAGGAAGTTATACTCCTGCCCTGCAGAAGGAGGATGAGGTAGAAGCATAAAATTACAAGTTATCTTAGAGAGCATGGAGAAAAAACTGCCCCCCGAGCATTAGCAGGTCCTGTGCTTTCCCTTGTACCTCCTGGTTGCTAATGGCAGCCTTTGATTTTTCCAGTCTGATCCCAAGAACACAGAGAGGTGACCTGTGAATCAGCTCTAGGTTCTTGTTGAGGTGGTGGAATCTAGACTGAGTTGAGGGGAGGAGTGAAAAGGCTGGTTAGCTTGAATCGCTGATAGGGAGGAAGTGGCCGAAGGTAGATCTCCTCCTTAAAACTTCACAGGGTTTCTCTAGCAGTTTCTGTAATGAGTGCATTAATCGGCAAGATTCCTATCTAGAGGTGAGCAGCAATAAGCATACCAATTTGATCAGTTCCTTGTGCCTGATAGTTGGTCAGAGTACCTAAATAAGCAAATTCAGTCACTCTTAGGGTTCTTTCCAAGCATGAAAGCCTGATTTAATTCTTCCACTATATTGGGCAGACTGCAAGTTGTCTTGAGAATTTGCAAACCCATGGATATGCATTTGGGAAAAAGCAGTGGAGCAGGAATAAACTAGGAAAAAGAAAAGCAAGTAAAGAAGTGTGGAAGGGAATGGATGCAGGCCCAAGTGGATTTTGCAAAGGCAGGAGATAGACAGCAAAATTCTCGTGTTCTACAAGATAGGCAGCTTCTGTCTGGTTTTCGTGCTTCATTCAAGGTGCAAAACAGAATACAAGAGCTTTTACCTGGTTGGATATTTTCACGAAAAATTGAGACATGGGCATCCCGATCTGGGCGTGTATGCTCATGCCAAAACCCAATGACATGGCCCAGTTCATGCACCACAATGCCAAATTTGTCACAGTTTTTCCCAATAGAGATAGCCTGAGGTCCTCCTCCTCTGCGCCCCACATAGGAACAGCACCTGTATTGGACACAAGTGGTCATGTGGTTGTAGGCATTACTTGTAAGAAGAACATGGAAGCCTCAGCAGAAAACAAGGAACAAACTTCTTTGTTTTTTACTGCCATAAAAAATAACAATCTTAGCCAAGAATAAAATGGAACTCTCTCCTTTCCCATATTTCTTTCCCCAGGAGAAATGATCTAAACAAAGAGAAAGCTCATGCTGTTGGAAATGATCCATGGGATTTCAAATGGTTTTGAAATGTCCATTGATAAGTAGCCAGGAATACTGCAGTAGAACGGTTTTTCTACTCTTCTTTACCGCTTCTAGACTTGCTATAAAGACGTCAATTTTAAAAGAGCTGGCAAGGATCGTGGTTAAAAATGAATTGTAATATAACAACATAACATAGAGATAACCTACTAATTAGATTAGAATGCCAGAGGGGAACATGTGTGTTGTGAAAAGATATCCATACAGAGTTAGGTTGGGTACGTTATACGAGTAAGGGTTTCTTTCCTTCCCCCTTTTTTCTTTCCCCTTTTTTTCCTCTTTCCCTCTCCCCTTTTTTTTCTTAGTGGTGTGTTGTATTGTAGATATTGTTTTATTTGTAGTTACTGTTTTATTTATAATTATGTGTTGTTTTATTATGGTCGCCGCTGCAAATTGGGCAGGGTATAAATTAAATAAATAAATTATGCATTTATGTTTCTTTTTCTATATCTCTGAAAATTAATAAATTATTAAAAAAAGAGCTGACAAGGACCATTATGACAAACTTCAAAAGAAATACAATGCATCTCTTCAAAGACTTTCCCCTAAAAAACTGTTATTCCAACTACAAGGATAAGAAATAAACTGATTTCTAAGAAACAGCAGTGAGAGAATGATCTCCTTTCATAGTCATTTTATACCCATCATTTATGGAAAACAGCTCATAGATTACAACAACAAATAAACAGGACAACGTGATGCAATCTACAGAAGTTTTATGGATGGGCAACTGGCAACTCTTTAAATAGTTAAATGATCAAGGTAGGTAGATTCCCAAGTTTCTTTTTCTTCGAAGAAATGTTTCTGACATTCACATGCAGTTTTTTTAAAAGTTTTTTTTCCAAACAGGGCACTGCTGATTGGAGGAGACTTAAAGTTCCCCTAAATAAGAGATTATATCTGGCATTTCAACATTATTTTTCTGAGTGAAAAACAAAATCTAGCATCTGCTATCATCTGCTGATTACTTATACAGGGAGCATCTGATTGGAATTGCAGGTCTGGATTTGAGAATAGTTTCCAGTAAATAAAATCACATTAAACTAAATCAGATATCTGCAATATGTATCTTATTGCAGGCCATCTTTGGCCTTTGAATAGTGCACCATTAAAGAGTCTACTCTGAACTAGACTGAAGGAACAAGAACAAAAATTAGAGTTTTAATCATTATTAAACACAGTTAATAATGTAGCAAAAATATAAAACTTTCTTAAAAAGGCAACTGGACTTTTATTATTAGATTAATTGGAAAATGTTTCATCCCTCATCCAGGAGACTTTCTCAATCCCATATGGAAATGGAAGAGATGGCAGGAATATATAAGTTTCTTATAAAAAGGTAGGATACAGGACAGAAATGATTTCTGTAATCTGCCAATTTTCTGGAAATCCATTCATATTCCCACACCATTTGAAGGGTATTCATCCCAAAAAGTGTAGTTAAATGTCTCTGTATATTCTCATGTTTCTCATTTTTATATTTTATATATTTTGAGAATATTTTATATCACTATATCACATAATTGATCACATGATATGATCCACCAACATCCTTTCTTCTTAAAATCAGTTTAGAAGCTGTTTGAATCCTAACAACCCTGGGTTTACAGTTAAAAAAGGAAGAACAATGCCACAAAAGTGAGGATGTCATGACTGGTCTACAGGAAGACAAACCCCCATCCAATGGTGGCTCAAGCATTATCTTGCCCCAAAGCCTAGGAGAATAATCAGGTTTCCTATAATTTCCTGAACATCATCAGGGTGGAGCCATCTGAGTTCTGGGAAGCCAGAGAGACACAAAATCTGCAACACTGAAACCCCCTACCTGTGAATGAATTTGCGCAGCCTCGTCCATTGATAAAGCTAATGATTTTGTTTGGTTAGGGTTGGATAAGAAAGTACAAAAAATATTTATAATCACATTTGAATTTATACATCCTGTAAAACAGTAACCATGAAATCTTACAACTGCCCTTGCAGAGCATCCGGATGTTTTAGCTGGTGCAGAATGTGATAGTGCAGGCAGTTATGTGTGTCCCTGGAGGGATATACATTACACCTCTGCTTTGCATTGGCTGCCAGTTTGCTTCTGGGTTCAAGGTGCTGATTTTGACCTTTGAGGCTCTTCATGGCATGGGGGCTGGTTATTTGAGGGACTGCCTCTTTCTGATTATTTCCGCTTATCCCATCAGATCTGGCAGAAGAGGTACATTATTAGTCCTGTCTTTTAGGGAGTTACATCTGATGGGACCCAGGAGATGAGTCTTTTCTGCCATGGCACCTGCCCTGTGTCACATCATCTTCATAAGGTGAGGTTGGTCCCATCTCTATTGACCTTCTAGAAGTCCTTTCATACCTGGTTCTGTCAACAGGCCTGGGCATTGCAAAGGAACGGTAATCTGATGAGGTGGCTCCATTGTCCACAATCTGATGCGCTCTCTCTTAGCCTTTTCATCATAACTAATATTTGTGCTTTTACAAATTACTGTGTACTTTTGTACACATTAATTTTTGTACTTTTTCAATGTTTTTACAATTATTTTTATGATCTGTTTTTCAGTCACTCGCATGAGATAGGTAGCCAAATAAATATGATAAATAAAGAAATGATAATTTCACTGTTATAATTAAATGTGCCTCTTATTTTGCACTATTTATCATACTCCCAGCTTCTTTTAATGCTCGGAAAAAGCATATTTTCCTTGCAGAGTAGAAACAAATCTGGCAAAACACAAGTATTGTGTTCAACTATTAGTAGAACACAGTGAAGTAGTATGAATATCACAGGGGAATCTACCTTGAAGGCGGAAGAAAGAAGGTGGGCTGGAATCTGATGATTGCTTGGAGTTTGCTTCTATTTCTAATGCTAGCATAATGTCCTATCTGTTGCAGAGATACTTAACAATTAAGCACTTCTGTGTGGTGCCATGGAGAATTCAAGGTGATCATGTTTTTTAAAGTGTATATCAGCGTTAAGAGATCTACTCTTTTGTAACTAAGAGCAAAATTATGGAACATTAATTCCAAGATAAAAGCAGGTTAACCATCCTGGGATTCTCCTCCTTGGTTTCAAATCATTCCAGTCTCTGATTCAGTCCTTGAAAATGTTCTTCCAGAAGTTCTGACGGCATAAACATGCCTAGATGACAGACACTGGATGAGCAATCAACTGTCTTTGACCTTTGGTCTAATGTATTAAGCAACTGGGAATATTCCATATTCCTTGGCAAGTCTTTGAGATTTGAGAGCATTAAGATATCCTCCTCCCTACCAGAGGAACACTTGATTCAAGAGAAGATCCGTTACTGGATGACATATTTTGCCTGTTGCTTACCCACATGGCCTGTATGTAAACACAATATAACTATCTTCATCGCTTCGCTCCAAGAAGGTGACACAAGTATACTTCTCCCAATGGCGCATAGCTTGCCGAAAGATAGCTCGCTGAGTGCCTGTAAAAAATAGAAAGAATCCAAAATATGTTAAAGACAGAAAAGATTTCTACCTGCCATTTCGACTATGTGAGCAGTCTAAAGTTCTAAAGAACATAAAACAATTACAGTATGTAGATTTTTAGGAAGAAGAAGTGAGGCTATCCACTAAAGGGAACAAAACTCTGAATTACCTTTTAGAAAACAATCTACCGTCACCCATGTCCTGGGGAAAAAGCCAGTTTTTAGGGATTATGTAAAGTTGATCAGGTGGGAAGCCATATGGATTTCTAGGAAGATACTGTTGCAGGGAGCAAATGACAAAGGTCTGTTTCCTGGGTCCTGTCAAATGACATTGTACGATAGGTAAAACCCAGAGCATGCCAACTCAGTCCAGTTGTACAAGACGGTCAGAAAATATCAGAGAATGGCTGTTTCTGGGACAGTCCACCCCAACCAGTCTGTTTCAGGGACAGATAATACATTGTGAACAGGTACATACTGGAATGAGTTAGAAAGCACAGTAGATACTGCAAAGACTCATGAACATACGTCCCTCAAGCTTCAATTCCATATAGCAAAATATGGTTGTATTCAAAAATTAACAAAACTGCAGTGCAGATTCTGGCTGGAATAAGAGGAATTTCTAAAGATGATATTTAATTTGAGACAGCTGCATAAAGGGTCAATTTCAGCTTTGACTTTCATTGGCTGCTTCTTCTTTTCAATTGCTTTTCAAGAGAGGATCCAATTGTGATTCAAGGATTTCTAAATTGCGATGAGAACATGAAGAAGAGAAAGGGAAACAGGGAAGGCCCATCTGCAAACACTCCAATATATTATGCATTTGTATATGAATATTAATTTTGAAGAAATAATGATGCATCTGTCAAATGGTACCAGTCAAAAGACATTTCAAGTCATTTTGCCTTTTTCATAATGAATCCCCCTCTTCAAAGGAAGAACAGCAGTGGGAAAAGTCAGAATGGTCACTATGAGAAGATAATGATACCTGCTGCCCAATAACAATATGTTAATCGCACAATGCAGAATTAAAAGCCATCTGCGGAAGCATGCCAAGAGTCTTAAAAGACCTAATAATACTCCTGAAATACAGAGAAGCAATATAATGGAGTTGGGTCAAAACAGACAGGATATCAACCCCCCCTGAATGAAACATTTTAAACTCATCTTCAAGTCTCAACTCACCACTGAAATTCCCACTGATCACATAAGGAATTACTCCATCTGGCCACACCCGCTCGGGGCGGGAAGTGGCTGCCCGCCGACTCCGAGGTCGACCCCAGCCCTGTTTCCATTGTCTCCTTTGCTGCCTTCCAGGTCTGATGTTGGTGCTGTTTGCATCTTTCCCTGGGGTGAGACAACAACGTAAGTGATTTGTGAGCAGTGCTGCTTCCCTAGGGGTTAGCCAGTTGCATGAAACCAGATTTACTGAACAGAAATTTGTGTTGAACTTGCCAAATTTTATTTGATGATCAGCTTGTCTGATGAGGCTTATAAAGCATGGTCTTCTTCCTCAGTCCAAACTTCAAAACACTGGATCTCATCATCTTTCTACTGTCTGTTGAGACCAGCCACCCAAAAATGTCAAACGGAAAGCTTGCCCTTGGCTACCTTGTCTCCTTATGTCAATTCAGGAACTGGCCTTCTTTTCTCCTGCAGCTCTTTATTTCCCCATCTGTCCTTTACTTTCTTAGAATGCTCTCCTTCATCTTCTTGTTCCTCACTCCTTGGGAGTGGGAAGGATAAAGTAAACCTGATACCAAATGAATGAGCTGAGATTGTAGTCATGAAATGTATTTATTTAATGCCCACTTGCCTACAATTCTGGGTGGCTTAAAGGTTTAAGAAAATCAATAATGACAATAATGGAAGACAGGTGTGTTGGAGAGGAAGAAACAAAGTTAAACACACAACAGCTCACAACAATTAGCCGAGCCCCGTACCTCAACCAGCCCAGTGTCTGTGGGAAGAGCCAGATTTTAAGCAGCTTTCTAAGAGATAGCAGAGTTCAGCTGTGTGGCCTTCATGAAGGATGTTATTTCAAAGGGCAGCAGTGGCTATGGAGAAGACACACCTGTTTTATTCTCTAAAATGAGTTTGCTTTATTGATAGGACTTGGAGCACGTCAACTTTGTCAGATCTTTTACTACTTTCTCCCCAAACTAGACTTCCTGAACTTGCTCTTCATAATGGGATGAATGCTTGGTACAACACAGTGGAATGAATGCTTGGTTGGGGAATTCCAAGAGTTGAAGTCATCTCATCTTAAAATTGCCAAGGATGAGAAATACTGGAATAAGTGATGCGGGGATAACCGATTCAGTCTACAAGGAACTAGGGTGATGGGGAGAATGTTTTGATAACTTATCTGCTTTTTCATCCCAATCTAGACTTTTTCTCCCTTGTAGTTGGTGATGAAAAATCACGAGTCTGGTAGCCCCTTTTCCAGTTAAGAAATTTTATTGCAATATGTTAAAATGACCCACAAGAGATATTACCAGACTCTTGATTTTTTGCCATCATCGGTAGGTCTCCTCCTACAATATTTGTAGTTGCTGTTTACATAGCCTCAGTAAAAACAAATTATTATTTACTAAGTTTATATGGACTTCTTTTGAGAAGCTCAGGCACTGTTGGCCACAGCCTTTTCCTCATGTTCATTTGCATTTAAAATTCCATGAGTTTTTTTCCCTAATGGGTGAAATTATCTTTCTTATATCTCCTTTCCTAGATTTTCTCCCTATTAGACTTAGAGATTATCAACAATTCAGAGGATATTCTTAATATCCAGCCCCCTGTGACACAGACATGTCAATCCACTGCCAGCCTCCTGAAACAGATAGTTGAGCCATCTACTGCCAAGGGCTTTTACTTCCTCTGTTACCATTGTGCCAAATCTGTAGTAGCATCTAAGACAGGCAATAATAGCCTCCAACTTACAGAAATCAAAATGAGGTCATTTGCTGAAAGACACTGCTAAAAGTTTTGTTCTGCAAGCTCAAATCTAGTTAAAAGAATTTGGTAATTTGTTCTGACTCCTCATGCAGCTCAGCAGATACTAAGCTTTGGAAGACCAGAAGGCATAAAATAGATTTGAGTTTGCTCTCCGCATCTAACTGAAACAGCAATATGTCTGTCCTTATTGCATCAGTAGATAGTCAACCAGTAGCCTTGTTGACTTGAGTCACTTGAGTCCTCCTGGGAAAGGGGACTTGGAGGTCTACCTACAAGGCTGTGTGAAGGCATTTGCAGAACATCTGTTGGACAAAATTGTTCACATTCATTCCAAGTTGGATGCCAGCTTTGGTATAGATCTAGGGAAGATGACTGGGATACAGTCTTGCCCAGTTATCTGGGTACAGTTTGATCCTGCTGGCCTTGAAGAAGTGGATAGGGTCTGTGAGCATAGCCACCTGCTCTTTAGATCCATGCCCCTACTGGTTAGTTAAGGCTGCCTAGGGAGTGTCATGTTGTTGGATCCTAGAGGTGGTTAATTGTTCTTTGAAAGAAGTAGTCATTCCACCCTCCCTTCAGGAGGCATTGGTTTGACACTTTCTCAAGAAGCCATGATTGGATCCTATCAATTTTTGTCCAGTACTGAATATCCATTTTTAAGGAAGATTGTGGCAAAGGTTGTCGAGAAGGTAGAGAAGATTGTTGAGAAGGTTGTAGCATATAATAACATTAATATGTTACAACCAATGGATCAAACCAATACTTGGTTGATCTGAAAACAAGAAGACTCTGCACTCATGAAAAAACACTAAGAAGAAAAAAAAGTTGTGTTGTATGCCATACCCAGAGTCATGTGTTAGTGAAACAGATGGCAATATACAGTAAATATGCCAGATAAACAAACAAATGTTGGTTGCTCTCAAGTGAAGACTGGGATTTTTTTTTCTCATTCTAGATCACTATATTATGGTAAAAACCTAACTAGCTTTTTCATAAGCAATGCAGGTTTGTTATGGCTTTGTTAAAACAAGGAGTGCAGAGGGCAGGCCAAGATCTTTCCACATTCTTTAGGATGCACTTTATTGGTCCATAGCCTGTGAAAGCAGTAACTGGCAGAAGATGCTCCCGTATGTCCAAGAATGAGGAAAACAATGGAGCAGCTCAAATCCAAGGCTGATGCTTCACAGCCTTGTCTGAAAACTTGAAAAAGGCAAGTGAGGAGATAAATTTAGTTAAAGATAGATTGGATATTTTGGACTTCATTTTGGACTTTTGATTAAAATGATATCACCAAAATTATCAGATATCTGACAAGGGGAAGCTACTGTATGCTTGGCTCTTGCACAGACTTAGGATTTGAATGTCTGCCTGGGACCTTAGATCTTCTCCACTGCCCACCCAAAGGTGATGGGCCAAAAAGTACACATGTACAAGAAAGATTCTTGCTCCCATTTTGGTCATATCATTTTAATCAAAAGTCCAAAATGAAGTCAAACTCCTTGTAGACACTTGTTCCAATTACAGTCTTCAGGATTGCCAAAGCTTACTGGTTCTTTGTTCAAAACTACACACAATGTGTGAGTTAAAACAAGGAGGTAAAAAAGGTAAAGGTTTCCTCTTTCAGTTGTGTCTGACTGTAGGGGCAGTGCTCATCTCCACTTCACAGCCCAATGAGCTACCATTGTCTGAAGATGCTTCCGTGATCATGGGGCCAGTGTGACTATACACTGAGGTGCACTCAATGCTGTTCCCATCCCACCAATTTAGGTGCTATCTATTTATCTACTTGCATTTTTACATGCTGTCAAACTGCTAGGTTGGCAGGAGCTAGGGCGAATCATGTGAGCTTTTATATGGTGCCTGGTCTTGTACTTGGGCTGCTGACCTTCTAGCTGACAAGCCCAGCATCTTAATTACTAGGCCACCATGCCCTCTACAACAAAGGGGCAAACTGTTAACACTTGAATAGCATGTTTTTAATTGCCAAAATGCTGTATTTTTAAATACTGTTGATCCTATAATTGGTCACTCCTTTCCTTTTGTGGAAGGGCCAATTTGGTATAGTGGTAAAGGCACCAGGCTAAAAACCAGAAGACTATGGGTACGGCATGAAGCCAGCTGGGTGGTTTTAAGCCAGTGGTACTCTCTGAGCCCCAAGTAGAAGAAGAAAGCAGGACAAGAAGGCCCTTCCAAAAAATGTTGTCAAGAAAACTGGCAGTTGCCAGGAGTCAACACTAACTCAAAGGTATACATTTTTCTTGTGGACATTAGTCTACAGTTGAATAAATGTTAATGGCAGGGAAATTTATTTTATACAGGGGGAAATCCCTCATGATAAGTCCGATAACTGTCCTTTTTCCAAAGAAAATGGACAGAACAAAACCCTAACACCCACAGTTGACCACAGGGCTGTTCTTGAGTAAGGTAAGCAACAGATCTCTGTGTCTGCAGTCACTTTTGTCTCTTTCCTCATGAGTCAGAATCCTGCCAATGATATCCATGGATTTATGCCAGGGTGACTTTGCCCACTTTCAGTTCTCTGCAGGAACAGCAGCTGAGCTAACAGTAGTCTTGCATATGTCTGATTTTCTTTTAACAGGAACATGATGGATGCAATACTGTTCTTTCACACTCTGTTTATCTTTCCTGCACTGACTTTTCTCAACACTTTGGTTAAATCCCCAGGGAAGGATTTCTCCGCAAAAGTTCTATAAAACTGAGAATAAGGATGGTTTGGAAGTGGCTTGCCCAAATTTATTACACTTCTCTAGCAGTTTTGCATTTTTCTAAAAAAATAAAAAGTTCAGCCACTTTGTATTATCTGAAGAGTGAGATAGTTAAGGTTTTCCAAAACTGCACTAAAGAAAGTCTGCCTGCTAATGGAAAGCTAACAAGTCAAAATTACTTAAAGACAGAGAGGTATAAGGGGGGAGGGTTTTACAATGGGATTTTTTCCCCTACAATAAAGCATGTAAAAGAACACTAAGAGGAGGTTATCATAAAACAGGGGCAAATTCACAAGTTAATAGCCTGAAGCTATGCTGGCCCATTACATTAACAATGCATAGAGGCCCACCATTTCTTCTACCATGAAATTAATGGTGCTCAGTCCAAAGAGACATAAGGATGGAAGAAAGAGACATGGTATTTGAATCTGAGGATATGGGTTGAATCTTAGAGCTTGCAACAGCTGGTTTTCTTCATTATTGAGCACAATGGTTATAAGCATTCCAACTCAAGTTTTAGTCTAAGAGAAACCTACCATTGCAACTGATATGTAATTTTATGTGTAATTTTAGCCAATCTGTTTGAAATAAGTGCAGTGGAATCCAGAAGACTTTATGAACTGGAAAACGTACAGTACATAAGGAAAAAACATACATCATACTCCAATTATAATCCTACTGGGGTAACTGAAGACCCTCTCAAATGCTGGTGTTCATCCAGTTGTAGTGCTGATGAGTCAGTAATTGTACGTTGAGCTGATGAGTCAGTAATTGTACGTTGTTGTGCTTGGACCTGTGGCAATTGCAAGCAGTGATTGTTGATACAGAAATCACAGCAGTCAACAAAGATGTCTTTAATTGGGCACCCTAGATGTGGCAGGGTAGCGGAAGCAATACTGAGGACAACACAGAAGCAGCATCACCATGGTTAGCAGGTGAGACCCTTGTGGTTGACCAGGTTTGCCCTTTTTTGGGAAGACAACAAATTTACCTTTTTGGTGTTGCTGGCTAGTAATTGAGGCAAATAGGCTGGAACATTTAGGGTCAGTATTAACCAAGAAAGATGCCTTCTCTGCAGATGCCAGAGATGCCCAGGAAAAACATGATATTTTTAATAGTACAGCTTGCAATAGTTCTGTTGATTTTGAATACAACAAAGGATCCTAAACAAGCTCTGCTACAAGCTGTAGCATAGTCAATCTTATCTAAATTTGGAAGTAATTCCACAATATTCAGCAAGTGTTTTAGATTGTGGGTTTAGGATTGCTAAATTTAGGATTATTAGTGGCAATAGTGCAAGTGGTGCTTGGTGGCAAATAATGTAAACGTTGATCACTGTCAACCTAAACTGAAAGGATTTATGGATTATGGGAGATGCAAATGTTAACATCACTAGAAAAGCAAGCAGCCTGTCGATCTACTGTACATAGATTTGATTTTTAAATTAATAGATATTAAGATATTACTTTGTTAAGAGATACCCCTGTTCATTTAATAATGAAATCAATCACCCTCCCATAACTATATATCATGTATCACTTCAAGCTCTGTAATTTTTTCTTCCCTCAGCAAATGTATAGCCACAGATGAAGATTTTGTTAACTGGTTCATTTATTTTATTAATTTATTTATTAATTTATATGCCGCCGAAATCCAAAGACTCTCGGCGGCTAACAATAATAAAAAAACCCAATATATTAAAAACAATAAAGATAAAAATAAACCCCCCATTAAAACAAAATAAAAAACCCGGCAGACTAGAGAGGTAGGCAAAAGATTTAGAATATAA